>JABCKK010015924.1:10658-28016 GCA_018221785.1 Calocybe gangraenosa
TTCGTGTACGATCTTCAGCGACAAAGTTGGGCGCTGTAGAACTTGCTTTGTTGTATCTTGTATTGTTTTATGACTGGTGCCAAGTGAAAAGAAAAGGGTCTGAACATCAACCATCAGCTTTCTTCACTTCTTCGCCCATAGACTCGAGCCTGGCATCATTTACCCGAAATTCTATTTCCTATTTGTCGACACATAGAAGCTTCCCCAGGTAATGGATGACGTTACGCCACAGGGAACATCAGTAGTGACATTTATGAGCATTGATGTTTACCACTCGTGACCTATGTCGGGAAAGGGGCCTGTGTAACAGCTTAGTTCAAACTTAATTGAAGTGGATCATTGCTGCTGAGCCCTTACCAAGTTCAAGCCCGACAACCACTTGAGCTTGCTTGGGCATCCATATGTGAAATGAAATGGATACTGAGCACTCATAACCAATGTATCACATTAGACCCCCAAAACCACACATATGAACTTTGGAGCTCAAGCTCGATGGTACAGCGTTCTTCAAATCACGACCAAGGGAAGTTATTGGTGACGAACATGTTTCTGTGTGATAATTGAATATATTATGTCGTGAACAAAGCAAGATCGCAAGAAAGAAAGATGGTCCCAGAAACCATGATGCAAGTGACTACACTTCCCGCAATCTTGAAACCTACTGTTTCAACAATTCTTCGACAACTCTGTCCTCCGAGAGTTTTGCTACGTTCGAGCCACGATAATTCAACCTCCGAAGGACATCGATCTGATTCACATGTCGATAAGTCGTGCGTGTAAGAATTATAGAAAGCTTGACATACCACTTTGCTTCTTTCAAAACCTAAAGCCTCAAATTGCTCAACATGTGCCCTCTCCAGACCTGCAATCGCAATCTCGTCTCGTGAGTCCTTTGCAACTGGCGTTTTGCCCTTCTTCTCCTTGGGGCCTGGTCCGCCAGCATAGATCTGAGTCCAATAGACCGCAGTGTCTTCAAAGCTATTCCTGCTTGTCGTGTAGTGCTTCGCCACTTCCGCATCTTGTGGATCATTGGGTTCTGGAGAGCATAAGAGGCTTTGAAGCGAGATGAGAGTCGATTTCAATGTGAGGACCGGGGACCAAGCGTCCTTGAGAATATCGAGGCAAATGGCGCCAGATGCAGACGAGACATTGGGGTGATATACTTTCGTGATAAACTTCATCTTGACAGGTTGGAACGGGTAGGAGTCAGGAATGACGATGTCCTAATGAGGCCAGTCAAAAGCGGAACATGATGAAGAAAAGAGTGCTACTTACCACGTCAAAGAGGCCTCCCTGATACGGTGTCCCTTCTGGACCTGGAAAAGAGCCTTTGAGATGAAATGGAGAATCGTCGATAAGGTCGATCATGATATTAGACGTCTTGTCACCCTTGCAGTCTATACAGCAGTAAAGATTATATCATGGCCCATCGGAGAGATGACTATTAGCTTACCAGCGATTTCCTTGTTTACACGTCTCAGACGAGCGTCCATGATATACAAGAATTCAACGACAAATCACAAAAAAAATGGTCCGTAAGTATAGGAGTCGTTGTATAGGCGTGTGAGATGGCTATATGATGATTATGTAACACATAAGATCCTGTTCGGAGCAGGCCGAATGAATGATTAGCAACTAGTAACCCATTTTTTTAAGAACTTGAGTTGTGCTTAGCCTCGTCAACGGACAAATATATGAATAATAGTAAGGTCTACACGAACCTCTTTCTCGCAGTCAAAATAAAATAAAATCCAGTAAGTGCTCAAAAGCGGAGTTAATATAAGGCGCCAAATCGTGAGCGATCACCATGCTGGCCGATTAATATAGAGACCCAACCAAAGACCCAGCTAGATATCATGGTCAGCAGGCCGTCAACATGCGTGTTTTGCGTGGGTAACGATCAGTCATAGCTGTTAATTTAAACTCGTTCCCCACGATTAGTATGTTGAATTATGTTGCAGACGTTCTATTAAGTCGATACATCCCTTCCATGGTCCAGAAATAGATCCATCACATTAGCTTTTGGCCACATGTATACCGCGCTGTTAGTAGCGCCGAAACGGTTGCCGTCACTAAGGAAGACCACTTCCATTGAACGGCCAGGTATGATAGCGATAACTGTGTTCCAGATTCACATTAAAGTTCGGGCGATTTAAATATTGCGAGCACCGTTTACTTGTAGTATTCACACCCTGCCAACGTCGTATATATACGCTTACCTCATATGTTAGTCCGTGATGTCTATACAACGGACTTAAAAAAAATTGGTTCTACGCCCAGACGGAACAAATAACCACCTTACGATCAAGTGACTAAAACATGTGCAAAGGCATGACGCCGAGCTTCTGTGCCTGGAGTGCCACATGCCCGCGGCATATGTATTTGAGAAATGCTGGGATGCATATTTCCTCACAGGCGGGAAGGCTCTCTTGATCCAGGAAACACGGCTTGTCTCAAGTATATGAAATAAAAATAAAGTTTTGCGAAATCTGACAGATGTTGGGTAATACTGATCTAGGAATGTCAATGGATTTAATATATAGTAAAAACTAAATGTAACGTCTGTAAGGCTGTCTGTAAGCTGTATGAAAACATGGCAGATGGGCAGGTAGCAATCGGTACTGGTAGAATTTTTGTAAGAATCCATGTTGGCCAGTGAGTAGTGCGAATGAACGATTAGTCAGTGAAAGGGGAGGTAGGCCTTGACGGCGCCAAGGCTGGGCCCAAGTAAGTGGGAATAGAGAACCCGTACCGCGTCTAAGGAAGGCCGCCGACGCTCCACCCTACTCTGGTATTTTGGCTATGAACAAAAGCCAGAGCCAGCCCACCGAGCGCGGCGGGAGACATCCTGGTCATTTGGTCATAGCCGAGTAGCAATGGAGCGACATTGGTGTATTCCACAGAGTCGCAGAGGGGTCGAGGGGTGCATGAAGGGGTAGATTAAGGGTGGGAGGTGGGGGTAAAGAAGAGAGGGAATTTTTCTGACTTTCATGTTTGAGCAGACGCCCTTTTATGCCTTTTAATTCGGACGCCGTTTGAACATGCCGGTATTCTTCAGAGCGCAGCTGTTATCGATCGCGGCCGGAGCTGGGTGAAAAGTCCAGGCATTTCAAAATCGGGAGGGTTGGCTCCAATGCTTCAAGAATACACTGTCCTTCTGTGTCAACGCCACAATACGTTGGAGACAGCCATAAGCCAAGTTGGGGCTTGGTGCAACAAAAACAATCCCGTGGACCATTGTTGGGAGCTCAAAGGAGACTCAAGATCATTAAAGTGTCTGCTGAGAATGAATCGATGGATCGATGTTGTGACTTTTTGCCAATTTTGGATCTGGCAGCTGAACCAACACGGTGGTTAACTTTGGTTTCGACTTCTCTGGTTGGAGTCTGTCTCCAATCTTAAAGGAGGTAAAAGATAAACCGATGAAGGTCGCGGAAATGCCACGAGTATCAAGGGCCAACCGGATCGAGTGCAGGACTGAACGAAGGGCGTGTGACCTCCGATGACGGGATTCAGGCAAAGAGGAAAACATGGAAGCAATACAACTGCGGAGTGGGCAGAACAAAAAAGGATAAGAGGGAACCAGGATAAATCCACTTCAACGAGGGGGGGCGATGTGAAGAGTCAGATGCTCCGTAATCACAATGGGTGCAGACAATCGAAATGTGAATTAGAAGTCTTCGTAAACCCCGCTAGTCATGCCAGGTCTTTAATATGGGGCAAACATGAATCAGCAAAGATCTTGGAGGAAGGATGACTGATCCGAATATCATTGGATTTTGGTTTATACCCTGCATTGTAAATTCGGCCCTTCACACCTATCTGGTCGCCTGCGCGGCATATAAGTACCGAAGTCCTGATATCGATGTACATCCCGATATATTCGACCGGAGCTTTGCTCTCACCAAAAAAGCTATCCTCCCACGTTTCAAACACCAGTGGGCATTGCATGTCCTTGCGTCACGCTATTAGGGTAGCTTTCATTTCAGATGGTAGCAGCAGACTCAGGAATAATCTTGTTCCCAGACCACGGCGCTGAAAAAGCTGGCTGGCATGGCGAACTCTGAAATCTGGCTTGGCATCGTGGACCACGCTGATTCGAGACCTCATCACTGATCGGCAGAAATTTGTGACAAATGGATGGGTATAAGAAGAGACGAGGTCGCAATTGCGTTCTTCTTCAGGCAGAAAAAAATGATGATGGGCTGTTCGGTGAAGGCACCAGTTGGCGAAGTTGTAAGGGAGTCCACACTCTAGGGATGAGTCTCAGGCCGGCGATGCGGAGTCAATTGTGAGATCTCGTTGCTTTCCAGAAGGACGTAACTGAGGGAGAAGCACAATTTCTTTTGAAGTTTGGCATAAATCCATTTCCTTGGGAGGTCTTTCGCCAGAGTAGAGGCTCCTGAGCGGCGGAGAATCGAAAGATAAGTGAGCCTAGTAGAGGATATAAAGATCTATTGGAGGGACACGAGGTGGTGTGAGGAAGCTGGATACAGAAGTAGACACAATGGATTACAAGTCCATCGGACATCCGGATCGAAGACCCCTCCACAAAGTTGACTTTCTAAGTTCCAGAGTCTTTGATTGGATGCACCTTTTTGCGCCTATCGGCAGGGAGATTTACCCACCGGTACATCGCTTGTAAAGTTTGAATATGGAAATTAGGTGGTTATGGCTCACGAGTCGTTGAGCCTGGCTTTTGATGTATGAGCGTTCGATACAAATTTTTGGTAGGGTAAGATACCTAGCGATTGGCTCAGATTTTGCTTGAGATAAACTTTAAGGGCTGGGTGTGACTACCCGCCGCTCGGGTATATAACCATCAACGAAGGGATTCATTTGCTTTTTCTGAGACTGGACACTACTGAAAGGTGCGCACACGACCTCAAATGGTGTATGAGCTTACGAGTCAAGGCACTCGGCTGGGAACTGGTCTGCTAGTGGTAGGATGCAAGTCCCTGACTTCCCGAGCCGTGTTGAGGAAATTTGGTCGTGGAACCATTGAATACGCATCTGGTCACGTGCTTCTAATCACCGAAGTTGCCTACGCCGCGGCGCAGGGTCAATTTACCATGAGCAACGCTGGCCAATCTATTCAGATCTATTTCTTGTAAACTTTCTGGTAGGAGTATCCTTTTTTATGCTCTGTGCTTGTCATCGTATTCAAACTCAGCTGGTGTTAAACGACTGGCACGCTGTACCGTTGTTGGTACCCACGTTGGAAATGCAGTGGGACGTGGCGCCCTTGATGTCCTTATTGGGCGTTTCCAGGCAGCACGAGGACAGCTGTGAGCCTTTTGAACAAGATAAAGACTTGGGGCAAGATTAGATTAGATTTGATTACCAATATATGACCGTGACCAGTGTATGGTACCGCCACGACATCAACTCTTTTACACCTATACTGCAACCGACTGAATATGGCTGATCCTACCAAACAAGAGACAGAACAAGTCTTCAAGTCATTAAAGTCGCAAAAGGCCAACAAAGTTAGCCCACGTTCTTATAAATTATCAGCTCATATTGATATCTATCGCTAGTCTTGCTTCGACTGCAATGCTCGGAATCCTACATGGTCCAGTGTAACGTTTGGTATCTACATATGCCTGGAGTGCTCTAGTATACACAGAAACATGGGCGTGCATATCAGTTTCGTTCGGTGCGCTGTCTTTTGACCACCTAACACTTCCTAGCTAACCTACAGATATAGATCTACCAACCTCGATTCTTGGCAACTCGCACAGCTGCGCAACATGAAAGTTGGCGGGAATGCATCTGCAACTGATTTCTTCACAAAACATGGGGGTTCATCATTGCTGAGTGACTCTGATTCAAAAAAGAAGTATTCGAGTCGCGTCGCAGAGTTGTACAAGGAGGAACTGGCAAAACGTGTCAAAGACGATGTCGCCAAGTACGTAATTCTCAGAAGCCTGTTTCATACTTCTTACCTGTAAACAGATTCCCAAATGGGATCGTGGTTGATGGTATGGAAGCCTCGCAGACACCTGCTGTGAAAGAGGAAACAGAAGACGATTTCTTCGAGTCCTGGTCCAAGCCCAATACACCTAAATCATCCGCGCCTGGAACTCCTAGAGTCTCTACTCCTCCTATCATTGGCCGGGCTTCATCTACATCAAGTTCCACCTCGGCCTCTACAACGAACACCACACCACGAACAACCACTTCTTCAGCAGCAGCAGCTCGTCCTGGCCGGCTAGGTAGCGGTACATCGCGTCTCGGATCCACATCGTCGAATGCTTCGTCCGCCAGCACTCTGCCAAAGAAGTCAAAACTTGGCCTAGGGGCGGCTAAGGCGAAGCCGGTCGACTTTGCTGAAGCTGAAAGAAAAGCATTGGAAGAAGCTGAACGCATCAAGCAGCTGGGATACGATAGGAAGCGCGAAGAAACTGAAGAGAAGGCAAGAAAAGAAGCCGAAGCCTTGAAGAAGTTAAACGAGATCAGCCTCTCTTCTAAATTGAACACTAGTTCCCAGAGCATTGTGGCGCCAGCAACTGGGAACACCCCAAAGTCAGCTGCGTTCCCCCGATTGGGTTTCGGTGCTATTCCTGGCGCAGGCGCCGCAGCAGCAGTCGCTGCCTCTGCAAATGCAGCTCGGTATGTAGATCATCAACGCTTCGAGGGTCTGCACTATGATGCTGACGTTTTATATCAGTTCGACACCCGTTGTAGACGATGCTCCAACGACAGCAAGGGAAAAGTTTGGTACACAAAAAGCGATATCCTCTGATATGTACTTTGGGCGTAATGCATACGACCCGGCTGCGGTTAACGAAGCACAAACACGGCTTCAAGACTTCCGGGGAGCTACCTCAATTTCGTCAAATCAGTACTTCGGGCGTGAGGAGGAGGATGAATTGGCTGCGCATGCGATTGCTCAGGATTCGGGGAGCCTTGCTCATCTAGAGTATGTTGCGAAGGACGCTATTGCCAAGGTCCTCGCTAACCCAGATGTGCAAAATGTTGGAGAGAGTATTAGGAACGGAGCGCTCAAGGTGAGTATTTTTAGTGACCTTTATCAGATATCCAGTCTGATCGCTCTGTGTGGCTAGCTTTCCGACTACCTGGCACAGATGTCTGAAAGATGATGGAAACATATAGACAAAAACCCTGTCAGATGGCCTAGCAGCCTCTAGCGTGTTAGCGTTTCTTTTTACCCTCGATTCCTACTTAATTGTTATGGTGAAGTTCGGATTTTTTTTCACACCCTGTCCTGATGAAAGCTGAAGTAGCGAGCATAACCTAAGAATAAACGGGAAATTTGACCAAGTTTCATTTCGCGGCGGTGCCTACTGCGCGCGGGTGTCTGAAGCTTGTCATATTTTGTTCAAAATTTAGGGTAAAATTTGTGCCGAACTAGCGACAAGCGCTCACTTTAGGCGCATAAGGCGCTTGCTTCGCCACAAGTATATATACCTACTACCGCAAATTTAGACTGAACATGTTTCACCTCCCTGACCGCCAAATGTCAATAACATTGAGCTCACCTGCGCAGAGCACAGCAAAATCACTGGTGTCAGTGTTTATCCAGGACGAGCTGAAGTAATTCGCCTATTCAAGTTCGGCGTCATGACTGGTCAAAAGCAAGTCGTTATAAATGGCCTTCCACATCTGCTCGACCAAGGTTCACTCAGGCAAGTTGACCCATTTGTCGTGATAATTTACAGGCCGTAGAGCTTACCCATAGTGTTTTCAATCAAGAGTCGAGGGCAGAGGCGCTGCTACAATTCACGATGTGACCATATTACACGTTCCTCGTGTATCACCTCCGCCATCTTCGGCTCTTGCTGATCTTGATATAAAAAGACACAAAGCATCGAAAGCGCTGGAGCGTGCGAAGACATCGCATACCCACCTCGGATTATACCTAGCAACCCTGAATGTCCAGCACATCGACATAACAAAGGATTGCTGAGGAGCTGGACGAGCTCATTTTCACGCTTGAAAATCAGCTTAAGGACATTGATGACGCTAGAGTTGCGGAGCAAGCCAACATGATGCAAAAGCCGAACAAGTTTGATGTCCGCTCAAAAATCGGGTTATTTGCAGATAAAGAAGGCGAGGTGGAGATTATCCTGATTTACGGTCAGCTTTCTGTATTCCAAATTGCAACCATGTCTATACTAAAACTGGTCAACCGAAGCTGTAACTGGCGCAAGCTGGACCGCGCTGTATGACATCCGTGTTGACACGAACACCAAAGAAGAACCCATCACGTTAGTTTACAAGGCTGCTATCAGTCAACACACAGGAGAGGTATGAGCAACTATGGCTTTGATGACAGTAAAAAGTAAAGATTTACAGGACTAGAACGATATTCCTCTCACTCTTGAAACTGCCACCCCAACATTTGGCGTAAATCTACCCACCTCCACCACAGATGTCGTTCCCAATGCTTCACTATGCCCCCCCCCCCCACATTGGTCCTGCCAGCAATGCGTAGGTCAATAGACATTCAACTCACTTCCATTGACGGGGTCGACTCTCACTCAGAAGAATCTGCTTTTGGGACTATGGCTCATCGTGAACTTCACGTCTCGTCCAAGGGAAACGTCAGCGCCACGTTTGACGTTCTCGGACTCATCTCTATCCCGAGTGACAATGACGCGCACAATGTTACCATTGTCGAGCTTCAGTTCAATGCGGCCATGTCCTAGGTCTGTGTGCCAAAGAAGGATACGAGAGTACACCTCAGTGTAAGCTTATCTTTTGTACCCTGCGTGAAGTCCATCTTATATTTTTGCAGGCTAAAATTAAGAATACGTCACAATATACGCTTCTTAGCGGTTCTGGCAGTATCTATGTGGATGGAAGTTTCATATCTCGCTCTAAGATTCCCTCTGTCAGCCCAGAGGAAAGTTTTGGTTGTCATCTTGGGTAAGTCATCTCCGTTGTTAGACCACGCTGAATTCATAAGCATATCTTAGGCTTGATCCGTCGATTCGTGTAACTTATCACCCACAAACAAAGAAACAGAGTCAAACCGGACGCTACATCAAGACTTCAGTTACACATAACTTCGTACAGTATATCACGATATTCAACGGGAAATCCACCCTACCGAGCGCGTGCGCATTATTGAACAGGTTCCTAGTTCAGAAGACAGCCAGATCCGGTTCAACCTCGTCAATCCTGCCCTTCGGCCCCTTCCCCAACGTCCAAATGGCTCGGGCAGCTCAGCGGTGGCTAAACCGATCACTGTTTCGAAAGGTGTCGTGGCATTGTGGGATGGAGCTGATGAGCTAGAACAAGACGTAGATATGGTGGGGCAAAGTGGGAAACTGAATTGGGTGTGTACGGTGCCACCGCAAGGGAAGGTGAACCTGGCGCTGCAGTGGAAGGTTACTGCACCGGCACGTACGAGGATAGAGGGGCTGTATAACGAATTGGAGCCGTCATAACTGCTCAAGATTTCATTCAGCCAGGAATACAACTTTTTTCCAACCTAACAATAATATTTGACCTATACTTAACTTTTGGGGCTATGGGGGTGAAGCTGGCATGTGTTAGGAAAGCGAGTGACAGCCTCACAAAATATCATTGTGATGATGACTTGTGTTTTACGCATCGTCTTTCTGTGGCATATTGCGTTTATAAAAGACCAACTGCACCACCATCCCAACAATTGGGATTCTTTCGACATATTTACCCCGAAGACCTGCTAATCAAGCTACACACATAATTATACCCATGTATATTTCAATAGACACGGCGCGCTTCACGGCCCAGCACTGGTCCAACAAGCATTGGTACATTCACAAAGTCAATCTGGGATTGAGTTATGGGGAGCGACTCCAAACAGATACCGGGTCAATGTTATACGCGGCAATAATGGCATTGTTCGTCACCACTTTGGAAGCAGAGCTTGTATCACCAGCAACGCTCTTATAGATTGAACATTAGCTCCCAGAGCGCCGTGGCGCCGTAAACTGGGAACACCCCAAAGTCAGCCACATTCTCCCGATTGGGATTCGGTGCTATTCCTGGCGCGGGCGCCGCAGCAGCAGTCGCTGCCTCCACAAATCCAGCTTGGTATGTAAACCATCAGCTCTCGGAGGGTCTGCGCTATGGTACTGACGTTGTATATTGGTTTGACACCCATTGTATACGATGCTCCAACGATAGCAAGGAAAAAAATTGGTACTCAAAAAGCCTTTGGGCGTAATGCATACCACTCGGCTGCGGTCATAGCACAAACACGGCTTCAAGTTCCGATGGCCTAGCTGACAGCCTCTGGGATGTTAGCGTTCCCTCTTACCCTTGAGTTCTACTTAATTGTTTATCATGAAGTTCGGATTTTCCAACACCCTGTCCCCATGAAAGTTGGCATGAGCTAAGAATAAATTCAAGTTTTGTTTGGCGACGGTGCTGCACGGGTGCCTGGGGCATGTCATCTTTGTTCGTGTTATTAGACGCATTAGGCGCTTGTTCTCACCGCAACTATATATACCTTACAACCGATAACGTACACTCACACTCAGCACTCATTTCTGAAATGACCCCAAAAGACACAGAACATGTTCCGCCTCCATTGCCGCCAATTGTCAACAGCATTGAGCTTACCTGCACAGAGCACAGTAAAATCACTGGTGTCAGTGTTTATTCAGGACGAGCTGAAGTAACTCGCCTGTTCAAGTTTGGCGTAATGACTGGTCAAAACCAAGTCGTTATAAATGGCCTTCCACATCTCCTCGACCAAGATTCACTCAGGCAAGTTGACCCATCCGTCATATTTTATAGGCCACAGAGCTTACGTATTGTTGCGTTTTCAATCAAGAGTCGAGGGCAGAGGCGCTGCTACAATCCACGATGTGACCATATTACACGTTCCCCGTATATCACCTCCACCATCTCCGGCTCTTGTTGATCTTGATATACAAAGACACAGGGTATCGAAAGCGCTGGAGCGTGCGAAGACATCGCATACCCACCTCGGATTATACCTAGCAACCATGAATGTCCAGCACATCGACATAGTTCAAGCAGGCAAAGTAGTGAAGGAGTATGACAAGATTGCTGAGGAGCTGGACGAGCTCATTTTCACGCTTGAAAATCAGCTTAAAGATATTGATGACGCTAGAGTTGCGGAGCAAGCCAACATGATGCAGGCGCCGAACAAGTTTGATGTCCGCTCAAAAATCGGGTTATTTGCAGATAAAGAAGGCGAGGTGGAGATTATCCTGATTTACGGTCAGCTTTCTGTATTCCAAATTGCAACCATGTCTATACTAAAACTGGTCAACCGAAGCTGTAACTGGCGCAAGCTGGACCGCGCTGTATGACATCCGTGTTGACATGAACACCAAAGAAGAACCCATCACGTTAGTTTACAAGGCTGCTATCAAGCAGCACACAGGGGAGGTATGAGCTAAAATGCCTTTCATGACATCGTGACAGTAAACAATGAAGATTTGCAGGACTGGAACGACATTCCTCTCACTCTTGAAACTGCCACCCCAACATTTGGCGTAAATCTACCCACTCTTGATCCATGGAATATAACAGTATACAAGCCTCCACCACCGAGGCCGTTTGCAATGGCTCCATCTGCCGCCCCACCGGGGACAGCAATGCGTAGGTCAATGAACATTCAACTCACTTCCATTGCCGGTGTCGACTCTCACTCAGAAGAATCTGCTTTTGGGACTATGGCTCATCGTGAACTTCACGTCTCGTCCAAGGGAAACGTCAGCGCCACGTTTGAAGTTCCCGGACTCATCTCTATCCCGAGCGACAATGACGCGCACAACGTTACCATTGTCGAGCTTCGGTTCAATGCGGCCATGTCCTGGGTCTGTGTGCCAAAGAAGGATACGAGGGTACATCTTAGTGTAATGTCATCCTTTGTGTATTGCGTGAAGTCCATCTCATATCTACTCAGGCTAAAATCAAGAATACGTCACAGTTTACGCTTCTTAGCGGTTCCGGGAGTATCTATGTGGATGGAAGTTTCATATCTCGCTCTAAGATTCCCTCTGTCAGCCCAGAGGAAAGTTTTGATTGTCATCTTGGGTAAGTCATCTCCGTTGTTAGACCACGCTGAATTCATAAGCACATCTTAGGCTTGATCCGTCGATTCGTGTAACTTATCACCCACAAACAAAGAAACAGAGTCAAACCGGTCGCTACATCAAGACTTCAGTTACACATAACTTCGTACAACATGTCACGATATTCAATGCGAAGTCCACCCTTGCCGAGCGGGTACGCATTATTGAGCAGATTCCTACTTCAGAAGACAGCCAGATCCAGGTCAACCTTGTCAATCCTGCCCTTCCTCAACGTGCAGCTGGGTCGGACAACTCAGCGGTGGCTAAACCGATCACTGTTTCGAAAGGTGTCGTGGCATTGTGGGATGGAGCTGATGAGCCAGAACAAGACGTAGATATGGTGGGGCAAAGTGGGAAACTGAATTGGGTGTGTATGGTGCCACCGCAGGGGAAGGTGAACCTGACGCTGCAGTGGGAAGTTACAGCACCTGCACGTACAAGGATAGAGGGGCTGTAACGAAGGGTACTGGGACCATCATGACTGCTCGAGATTTTACCCGACCAGAAATGATACAAGCTATGTACCAACCTGTATCAACAAAGCTGTATGTAACAGTACTACTCTTGTCGTAACAAACTGAACTACGAATACATGATGCGTAGTACTCGAGTGATGAGATGCGGAAACCATCGGTACACTACAACGCACATTCACAATTCTGTTGACTTTTAGGGCTATATGGGTGAAGCTGGCATGAAATCAAGTGACAGCCTCAAAGGGATAATAATAATAATATTATGATGATTTATATCGTACACATCGTTCTCTGTGGCACATTGTGTTTATGAAAGATCAACTGCACCACCATCCCAACAATTGGAATTCTTTGGACATATTTACCTTGAAGACCTGCTAATCAAGCTACACACATAATTATACCCATGTATATATTAATAGACATGGTGCGCTTCACGGCTCAGCGTCCCAGCACTGGTCCAACAAGCATTGTACATTCGTAAAAGTCAACCTGGAATCCAGTTATGTAGAGTGACTCCAGACAGATACCGCGCCATTGTTATACGCGGCAATGATGGCATTGTCCGTCACCACCCACAGTTTGGAAGCAGAGCCTGCATCACCAGCAACTCGCGAGTTATTCGCCTTATACCATTTGGTGGCATCGAGACGGCGATTTATTACTAGAGTGTTGTCGTGGAACCATACCTCCCTTAAGTTGGATAGGGCGCCGATAGACTTCTTCTCGCTTTCATTGTTCGATTGTGTAGTAGGCAGCAATTCGGTGACTGGAACGATGTTAAGTGATGTTTCGTTGTGCTCCAGTGCGTAAACATGGATGTTGTTGTCCACATACGCTAAGTAGCGAAAGTCTGGCGAAAATGTGAGCTTCTCTGCTTCATGGCCACCTTGGAAATATCCTTTTCTAATTATACGAGCGGTGGCTTGGTTCTCGCCAATATCGGCGACGGAAATGATATTGTCTGTGCCGAAAATAACTCGCTTGCCATCCGATGAAAAGGACATGCATTGAGCCCAAGCAGAGTCTGGGATTACCCACTTGTGGTCGTTAGATCGAACTTCGATCTCCTGCCCGCCGCCCATCACAATTACCCCATCTTTTTTGGGGGAGAAGGATATAAACGTTCGCATTCCGTCATACTGCCAGCTCCTGACCTTCCGACCATTACTTACATTCCAAATGATACAATATCCCAAGTAATCATCGGAGCAGACTTGCCGGCTCCTAGCTGAAAAAGCGATCGATATCACAGAGTACTGATGGCCAACCCAAGGCTTTCCAACTCGCTCCCCACTCCGCACGTTCCAGAGTATACATGTCTTGTCATCAGATCCGGAGACGAGATGCTGTGCGTTGGGAGAGAACGCGACACATGTTATGGACCCCTTATGGCCGCGCAGTGGTACAATGCATGCGCCTGTGGAAGAGTCCCAAAGACAAAGCGAGCCATCCTCCGATCCAGATACGATAGATTTGCCGTCAGGGGAAAATGTGATACACGATATAGGGCTTGAATACTCAGCGAGTGGTCGCACCCACTGATGACCCAACCTCAGCTTCCCACGCGAACAAGATGCGATTTGTGTTCCATCGGGAGAGAATGCGAGGTGGGTCGCGCGGTCCAGCAGGATGATGCCACTCAGCGCATCCCAGGATCTTACATATTCAGAGTCTCCTCTCATTATCCTAATTTGGGACCCATTTGAAGAGTATCTCACTCTTGTCGGTGGTTCTGCGGAAATCGTGGCCCTGAGTGGCAGGGAATGAAGAGGTTGGGATGGAGAGTGCCTACAATCGGCACAAGCAATTCCAGCTCGTAAGACACCCGCTTGCGAGAGATGTGAAGACCAGAAGCGGAACGCATACCGAAACGGTAGGGGTAACGTGTCTGTAGTGGCTACTGCTGGAACAAGGGCAAGCTGGGAAAGGCACTGTATTCCAACCTCGAGATGGGCATGCTCAGGCACGATACGGAATCGAGTGTCCACGCTATCGCTTGTGAGGAACTCAAAAACCGATTTGTGTATGCGTGGTGTAGATTTCCCATCAATAACGCCTGTCCCCGTCACCAATATTGTTCGAAATCGGCGCACAAAGTGGAGGACGTCGACTTGCTTGGTACTTGGTGTCTTGTGCAAATCAAGCAGCGTGGCAAGGTCATCGATACATAGTGGTTCTTGCAAAGACACAACTGCGCCGATAATCCGACGGAATCTTTCGAACTCCCACGTCGAGGGACGGGACCCGTATGTAACCTGGAGGATCAGCGCATAGAGCGCATTGACGTCATGTAGGACATCAGCTGTGAGCAAGTCGAGCACCTCGTCGAGACACTCAGTCCCGTCAGAATCAAGCCGTTCTTGAATGAATTTTATGGCTGTGACGCCCCATATGAATAGACCAGATGCCCGCTCCCCGAGCACTTGAGAACGTCTATGCCCTGGCCATATAGCCCAATTGAGATCATGCTCCGTGACAAGTTCTAAAAGATTACGTTTGATATAATGCGATACGTCTTGTATTGAAGATGAACTCGCAGTATCTAGATGAATGCGTTTCACATGCTTGTCGTGCGAAGGACGGATAAACGAATTCCTTATATCGTTTTCTGTGCGACTGGAGATAAAGACTTTCACGTTAGCGTAGTCTGTCAACGCAGAGAACAGCGTGGAGAATATTTTCGCCGTCTCCTTGAGTCGCTTCCGATCAGTCTCATCCAAGCCGTCGATGACTACCATAACAGCTTTTTGGGGGTCGAGTTGTGATGCACATCGAATCGTATCAATAAATAGTTTTGCTGCTTGGTCCGATGAGATGCCATCCGTTAATGTGCGGTCTTTTCGTAATGCACCCTGCAAAGCCTCAGCCACTTTTGGTGAGCGACGTGCCAGCTGGCTTGCGATAGACGGGAAATATGAGTTGGGGTCCGTGGTCTCAACGTTATTTCGATTGATGAAGAACTGAGCCCAAAGAATGTCTTCTTTCTTGCACTCTTTCGATACAGACGCCGTCACAGCAGATTTACCACATCCCGGATCCCCAGTAAGCCACAGGAAATTTTTGCTCCCAGGTGAGACTTGTTTTATCCACTCTCTGATTTCCTGTAGAACCTCAACGCGGGTATCTGGATCACAAGGACGTTTTCCTTGTTTATCGTACGTAGGATCAATTATAGCGTGACCGGCGAGTGCCTCGGCAAGGAACTGCTCGCGTTTGGCAGCTAGCTTCCGACTTTCCAGTTCATCCATAATTTGACCCTGGGAATAATTCAATTGATACACAGATGCAGGAAAGAAGTAAATATACAAGGTGTTTTTCCTGCGTTTTCTGAATTTTTTGAATCTGATCAATAATGGAGCGCTGTCGTTGGAGCAGCTTTCGGAGATTAGCCAGAATTGCATCCAATCCTTTCGCTAGGTTGATTGCTGAGAGGTCCTATGAACTGATAAAATCTATAAAACTCACGAGTAAACAAAGTAGACTTACCCGAAATAGTGCTCGAGCATCAGCGATCCGTCCATAGAACTCCTGAATCTCCCCCTGTATCCTCAGCCCATGTCCTATCCTCGACCACCTTCCGTCCTCTAGTCGTTCGACAGCCCACATACATATTTCGTTTACAAGATCTCTGCGGGTCTTTACTGAAAAATGCTACTAATTGTGTGAAGATGAAAGTGATACTTACCGCATGTGCTTGAGGTCCCGCCAAGCCATCCGTGTGAAACGTCCGTCCTCCTGAGAGTCAAATGCGGACTTGACTTCTCCCACCCATCGAATGACATCTTTCGCAAAACCCTGCACCGCCTTTGTCGCGCGTAATATGGTCTATGAGAAGGAATGGTCAATGCCTGCGTATCGTGCCAGGTGTAAACATCCATACCACCCCAAGCTTGAAAAGGTAGCCAAGCGCCATCACAAGACCGCGAGCCGGGAATGGATTCTCTGGTACCAGACTGAGCAAATCTTTGGAGCTCTCGAGACCGTCGCATATGTTGTCAAGCACTCGATCTAAGCTTGTCTCTGGATTGTCCATTGTCCATCGAGAAAGCGTCCTGAAGAATTGCTCGTCTAGCTCCCAAGACTCCCAAGGCAAAGTACTACGCTTGGATCTATCAAAGCCACGGTGAGTATAAAGTACCGAACAAGACTCGTTAACACTCACCTGCGTGATTCCTCTTTGCGCGAGAAGACTTTATTCCTGAATTGAGTCGCCAAAACATCGATGCTTATGGATGTCGTCCTTGGAGGGTTCTGCCCATTGCTCTCGTCGACCATAGTGGACGAGAAGAGCAACGATTTTAACACGTGTGTGCCTTGAGCCGGTACCTGTCAAAAGTCAGGTGCCATGACGCCACCAACCCTTAGTGCTGAGGTATATATACGCTGAACGACGAACCACAACGCTGATGTTGTGGTAAAAAAAACGTGCAAACTCGGCTAGTTGTCCGTTCTGCCTGTATTGGGCAAGGGCGCATCAGCACATCGCTGGGAGACCCGTCGGCCATCGACTGTTAGCTGGTTTTCCATTGTTGCTATGTGAAGGGAACGGCGTTGAGGTGTTGGTCCACGATTCACGCGCATGTTATGAGAAGATGAGTTAAGGGGAAAATAAGAATAGCGAACAAAGGGTGTATAGACATGGCAAACTAGAGGTGGCCAGCAGGTGATATCAAGAGTCCTGATTGATGGCCTGCGAGCACGACAAGTATGCATTATGATTATCAGGTAACCAAATCGTGCATGGATGAGTGTTTGGAGTGTGTACAGATGTACAAGCCGCGTGTCAAAGAAAAGCGAAGGACGGATCAGCG
>JABCKK010015925.1:0-27934 GCA_018221785.1 Calocybe gangraenosa
TATAAGTACTGGGAAAGGCCGTCAATGACCTTCTCAACAACGGGACATCTCGGTATGCTACCGATCATCTCATTTGGTTGGAGCATCACTTCGCTTCACACCGTCACAATATTAAATCGCGTGGGTGGAAGCACGAGTCTTTGGCGCAGCTATTATTGTTGGGAACAAGAGCCCTCGAGGCTTAAGATGGCCGATTTGGTTAGCATGGAAGATAAATTTTGTCCCGAATCAGCAACAGCAACCCATCAAATGTTTAAAATACATCAATGGGATCGGTGATTTCCCCTTCCGCCCAAGTTGCTAGAGCCAACCGAATAACATCTATGTAGGGTGAGATTCACTTGTAATTTGTCACTCTCGACGGGTCCAAAAAATATCCTACTTAGTACGATATAAATGGGCAAAGGCCTCTAAGTGACATGATACATACACCAGTGCTCATGCAGCAAGGTGCGTTATTCAGGCGTGCAAGGAACAAACTGGTCGAGAAAGGGAGGGAGGGTTATTGATCAAATAAACTCACTTGCTACGTCGTCAGAACTCAGTACCCATGATGTAAAGCCACTCACCCCTGAGCCCAAGTCAAACCAGATCGAGTCATATTGAGTCCTGCCGACCAATGTACTTTCTTGAATATGTATTTCCCTAATGGTTTGAAGGAAAGTCTCTATTGTATCCCCTTGGGCAATGGGTCTGCAATGGTACCTGATGACATCTATTAAATCGTGTTAGAGGCATACATAAAGAGCTATTGAGAGCTTTTGAATATCAGCGTTTGTACTATGCCTTTTGATCTACTGTTTGCCCAACATGCCATCAAAAGAATGTGTGTATAATCAAGCAGTTGTACATAAAAAGCTTGGGTTGGTACGATGTACCTGATCAATTTCAAACCTATTATACTGTAGTCGGAGAAGTATTTACCAATGTGGGGGGAAGCTCAGAGCGTAATTAGCAGCAGTGGCGTCGGCGCACTCATACAGTGCGTCAATGAAAACAACTAGACAATCCGGCTCGAGATGAGCGGCTAGTTTGATAGAAAGATCCCGCTCTTGCTCTACAGTAGTAGAGAAGCCAAGTTGTATGTAGAAGTCATGTGGAGTCTACCTTGGCATCTCAGCCACGCGATATACTTGGGATCAGCGCGCAAGCTGGTAAATAATCGTGGAAAGCACCCGGCTAACATCGCTGAGCCTGTCTATTTGATGGAGAACAAAAGAAGCTGCCACTCAGGCGGCCATCGTCAACAATCTTACAGAACGATTGAGCAATAGCACTTCTCCCTATACCTGTCATGCCATTTAGCCAGTAGGCAGATCACTTAGCCAGTAGACAGATTGGCTATTACAGTCGGTCGCCCATGCCTGAAGCTTGGTGAGCGTATCAACTCGCGGGGTGGGAGCCGACATTGTAAACTGTTCTGGCTACAGCATTCAGAAACTTGAGGATTTCTGTAACTGGTTGAACTCATGACAAACCTGCCACGTTCAAACGTGTCTATCACGCCTAGAGAAAAAAAAGGTGCAGGTAAGTTACATTCGGCAACCGTCCTACAGCGTCTATCTTTGAAAGGTCATGTGACGCGGCAAATGACCTGCCCTAATGCCATAGCTATCGCGTATTTTTTCCAAGGAGCTTGTCACGGATACACAGATACAAGCATCTATCTCGATATCTAGGTCGACTGCGACGCCTACAAATTCTTTTGAATGTATGTCAAAATTTGCCTTAGTGTGTAAACCCTCAACAATTTCTCGTCTCAGTAAAAAAAAAGAAAAATAAAGATGGCCCCGTTTTCCAAGCCAGAAACGGTGCTCAAACAAGCGGAAGGTCTTGTCTCCGTAGGCCAATCTCATGCCGCTCTCCAATCTCTCACAGAAATGTTTTCCTCCAAACGGTTTCGAGCAACCCCTTTAACCTCCCTAGAACCCATCATGATGCGCTTCGTCGAGCTCTGCGTGGACATGCGCAAAGGCCGAACCGCCAAAGAGGGACTCATGCAATACAAGAACATTGCACAAAACACCAGCGTCCAAAGCATCGAATCTGTCATTACTCGTTTCATACAGCTCGCGGACACAAAAGTACGCGAGGCGCAAGACAAGGCAGCAGTTGCGGTCAAGTCTGCTGCCGCTGCCGTGGATAGTAGTGTTATCGACGACCTCGAGGCGAGTGAGACCCCGGAGAGCATTCTACTGGGCGCTGTGTCGGGAGATCAAAGTAAGGATCGGACGGATAGGGCGGTTGTTACACCGTGGCTTAAGTTTTTGTGGGAGAGTTATCGGACTTCTTTGGAAACGTTGAAGAATAATGCGAGGTTGGAGGTTATTTATCAAGTAAGTTATATTAATTCTTTGTTTTGTTTGGTACAGGTCGATCTCTAAACCGTCATATAGCAAGTCGCCCAGCAAGCGTTCAAATTTTGCTTAAAACACCAGCGTAAGGTCGAATTTCGACGGCTTTGCGAAACTCTTCGCCTCCATCTATCCAACGTCGCCAAGTACTCCCATCAACCACACTCTATCAACCTCTCCGACGCAGACACGCTCCAACACCACCTCGACACCCGCTTTGCTCAGCTCAATACCTCAGTCGAGCTCGAGCTTTGGCAGGAAGCATTCCGATCAGTTGAGGACGTGCATAATCTCTTGACCATGGCCAAAAAAGCACCACGGCCTTCGATGATGGCGAATTATTACGAGAAGCTCACAAAAATTTTCTTGATGAGTGGTAATGCTTTATATCATGCCGCTGCTTGGGGACGGTACTATGCGGTTGTGACGAGTATTGGTGGAAAGACAGACGAGGAGTTGAGTAAACTCGCAGGTCAGGTGCTTGTTAGTGCGCTTGCTGTACCGGTGGGCTTGCATGGTGATGAGCAGGACGAGCTCAGAGGCAAGAATGCCAGACTTGCTGCTCTATTGGGTCTTACAAAAGTCCCTACTCGGGCTGGGCTGCTCAAGGATGCTGTGAGCTTATCTTCCCCCCGCCTTCATCTAGAATCCTCATGCTCATACCGTTCTCATTCTTTTCACTAGTTATCCCGTGACGTTCTCAAGCTCTCCCCATCGTCCGTGAAAGACCTCTATAACATCCTTGAGGTAACCTTCGACCCCCTGACACTATGTGAATCCATCGCCCCGCTCCTACTGTCTCTCTCATCCACTACCACAACACTCACGTCTTCTGACCCTGACGGTGCTGCAGCTGTTTCCGCTGCGGACTCGCCATATGCGCTATACCTAACACTTCTCCAGCGGGCGTTGCTCTCTCGACTTTTATCCCAACTCGCGCAGGTGTATTCGACCATCAAAATTTCGAATCTGCTCACTCTGGTTGAACCGTTGCGGAAGGCCGGCGTTCCAGGAGCGTACGACGACGCTCAGGTCGAGGGATATATCATGGGATGCGCGCGCCGTGGGGAACTGTCCATTCGTGTTGATCATAAAGCAGAGTCAATCACATTTATTGATGATGCATTTGCTCCCGCCAATGACGAGCAAGACAAGACTGGCGCTGGTGCCGCTGCTGAGGAGGGTGTTCAGCCCAATATGGTGGAACTAGTGCGAACACGTCTTGGTAAGGTTGCCGGGTGCTTGCATCACTCAATTGAGCGGTTAGACCGGGCAAAACAGAAGAGTACTAAGGACGGGGGTAAGGATGAGGAAGAAAATCAGAAGGAAAAGTTTAGGACGTTGATGGCTGCAGTTGAGGGTGAACGCAAAGCCTTGCAATTGAGACGGGCGCTTGTGGCAAGGAGGAGGGAATTGTTGAGTGAGCTGACTGTGAGAAAGGAGAAGGAGGAGACCAGTCGACGTGCGGAAATTTCGAGGAGGGAGAAGGAAGAAGAAACGAAACGCGCGAGGGAAGAAATGAGGAGGAAAGAGCAGGAGAGGACGAAAAGAGAAGTTGAAACCATCCGAATTGAGGAGGCGAAGAAATATGCACAAACCCTTGTCGACAAGGGTATTCTCAAACCGAATGATGTTGATGCAAGTTCTTTTTTTTACGTGTTGGCTTCACAGCTCATACTTTGTCTGCCAGAAACTTGAAACTATCGATACCGAAGGCCTCATAGTCATCCAAGTTGCCCAGCTTGAGAAAGAAAAGAAGGAGCTTTCAGAGCGGTTGCGTATTGTTGCCAAGCGCGTTGATCATGTGGAGCGCGCATATCGTAAAGAGGAACGACCTTTACTTGTCCAGGATTACGAGGAGCAGCAAAAGAGTGACCGTGACACTCACCAGGCATTGCAAAAGGCGCGGAAGGAGGGTGCTCGTGTCGCTTACGAAGACGACATGGAAACCAAGGTGCGCCTTTCGAGGATGGTGGACGACTATAAAGCGCGTCGCGAGACTCTTGTTACGAGAAGGGCGGCTGAGTATGCGAGGAAGCAGGAAGCGGCACATAGGAAGATTGAGGAAGAGAAGACCAAGAGGCGGAATGCGATATTCAAGGCGAGGGAAGAGGAGAGGTTGAAACGAGAGGAAGAAGAGCGCCAGAGAACGGCAAAGGAAGAGGAAGAGGCGAGGCTTGAAGCTGGTAAGCGTATCTGCCTCCCCACTCTCGAATGGTATTGAGCTGTCTTGACATAGAACGCATTGCGGAGGAAGAACGTATTCGTCAAGAAGAGGAGGCTGCTCAGGCTGCCGCTGAGGCCGCCAAACGCGAAATCGAGGAAAAAGCTATCGCTGCCCGTAAGGAACGAGAAGCAGAACGTAATGCCGCTCTAGAACAGGCGCGTTTGCGACAGCAGCGTGAAGAAGAGGCCGAAGCACGTAGACAAGCCCGCCAAGCCGAAAAATTAGCACCTGTCCGTGCTCCCGTTTCTGCACGGGCCACGCCTGGCGTCGCTGCTGCTGCCAATGGAGGCGAGCCCACTGCATGGCGGCGAAACAATGCCAATAATAACGCGACTCCACTTCCTCCTGCACGTGCCGCAGTTGCCACGCCCCCGCGTTCTGAGAGCCCTGCAGGTACGGCTCCGCCCCGTTTTGTTGGTGCAGGCGGTGGTGGTGGCGGTGGCGGGTGGCGAGAAAGACAAGCCAACAAACAAGGTGCAGGGGGTGTTGCACCCCCTGCTCGTCCATCCAGCACGTCCTCTCCCCGACCTAGTCCGTCTGTGGCCCTCCCTCGGGAAGAGCCAAAGAAGGACGACGACGGGTTCCAGCCAGCCAAAAGTGTGTATCGTCCTCGGCAAGCAAGAGGTTAAGTTCAGTTGAATCAGCGGGGCTTGGTTCGATTCCATGCCTTATCTACTTACTATTCGCCTTGTATAGTTTCGCTGTCCTATCAATACCTTGTGCTTCACACTTTCAAATTAGAACGGTGTGAAAAATTCTCCCATCAATTGTTGGGGATGGGAAGTAGCGATTGAAGTAGGCTCATATATTTGATAGAATACAGATTGCTGTCTAATACGGTCTACTAGTAGTTGATGGATGGTATATGATTAATTATGGTCCTTAGTTTACATTCTCTCATCCTCGTCCACTGCTTCGAGCATCAAATCTACATACAAGAAATGGTTTGATTGAGTGTGGGGGAAAATGAGCGACACTTACCTCCCCACTTAGAGTTTTGCATTGAGGAGAGGACGTTCTGTGGATCTGTCTCCAGCATTGAAGATCGCCTAAGTACAAAACCTGAGCCATCTAGCGGAGAGCCTTGTTAAAAAGGAACGTACGGAGATGGATAACCATGATCTGTCGATAGAGTGCTTATATCGCTGATGCGCCGGCTGCTTCGCTGCAACTTCGTAGTCATGTCCAGTGCTAAGGACACGTCAGGTGTAGTGAAACGTCTTTCTGGAGTAGGACTACCCGGAGTAGAGCGAGGGCGTGAACCATCAGGTGAAACAGGACTTGGAGTCTCCGCATGGGACTCGACCACAATCGAAGGTATTTCTTGATAAACATGAATTAGGTACACCCCAAGTAAGGTAAGTGATTGAACGGCACCTTGCTGCGGTTCAGTATATAAACGTTCTTTATATGCCAAGAAACGTCGCCGGTGGGATATCGTTTTGAGCAGTGATCGGACACGATCCAAGTTAACAAGGTCCGTAACAAGTTTGTTTGTCTCTGTTCTTGCGACGAGATCCTTCAGACTAGAATCAAGCGACTTCAGCAATTAGGGTATTAGAACGAGATGCAAGATGTACATGAGTGCATCGCCATCAACGATGAGTTTATGGTGCGCAAGCAAGACGAGCATGTCGTTAAAAGAAATACCACGACCTGGTTGGTGTGAGATTCTAGCCTCATGGTAGAGGCGGCTATAGATGGCTCTCCGCTTCCGGATTGCAGTAAAATCAAGCCCATTGAGGACGGCATCCAATTTCGCCATATCGATGCCGTCAACAATCCTTGAAGACCAATTCATAGCAGAATCTGAAGACTCCCTGCATACATCCAGAACATTTGGTATGCTGTAATCGGTTGGGTAGATTTTGACTTCAAAAGCACCACTTAATTTCTAGGACGGATGGGTGATATATTTAGTAGATAGAAACAAATGACTCACCCCAAAAAATGAAACAAATCGGTGACGTTCCAAATAACCAGTTCTGGGATTTGCAAACTCAGCCCAAACCTTTTTGAAGGAGCGCATTTGTTCCCTAGTTATCGATTTCGCGCCGCCCGTCGAAGTTTGAAAAAAGTAAGAAAAGTTTTCTACGACCACACCTGGAAGGCTGTTCGACTGGTAACCAAGTAAAAAAAGTGGCTCAGACGCACCGGTAAACATGTTGACAAAGATATACTATCGATTTATAATTAGTGAATGAAGAGTCGACGGTTATCACATACCATGCTGAGAAGATTCCAAGCGATGAAGAGAGCAAATGCCCACCGCTGACTGCCACAATCAGACTCGGTTACTGAGTTCGAGGAGTTGGTGCAACGAGGGTATGATATTGTACTTAACGAAAGTTGTCAGCGAAAAATGTGCATCATGACGTGGTCTGCAACCTACTAGTCATGCATATACTTGTTCCAGCCTTCGCTGTGTGACGAAAAAGGGTCGTCAGGTAGCTGGCAAGAATTGAGTTCGCAATAGATATTTACCCAACGCTCATGAATGCCAGCATTACAAGGGAGGAACCCACGGATGTGAAATTCAGGTTCCTCGTCTCTCCCGAGTTCCACTTTGTCAAACTGAACACTTCGACATACAGAATCGCAAAGAATATGAATAAAATAAGCCAAAGCCCAAGCAGGCTAATGATGACAGGTAAACTAGCGCTGTTTAACATACATAAGTGTGTCAGCGAAATCGATTATGAGGGTGGGGTGACAAACTTACACAGCGGTCTTGAAGAGCATGTTCAAACTATTTGTTCGTTGTACTAGTTTGAGAGCGATGCTGACGAGGAATAGTTTCTGAAGTTGCTGTATGACAAAACCACTGGAACCGAATCGAACGATCAGAGTTGTGATGAAACTACCCCCTGCTACGACGATATCGAACAGATTCCATCCATTCGCCCGGAAGCTTTTCCATCCGAGGCCAAAGAGGCGAACTGTGACGTCTACCATATAGATAAACATGATCGCCAGGAAGAAGTCAGCTAAATCATATAAATTAATTATCCACCATTAGTCGAAGCATGGCAGATGAGTACTCCTCAAAGTGTCAGTCAACCTCCGCGATGAGAACGTTTGTGTCCTGGAATCGTCCGTAAGCAAGAAATCTGCTGAGAGTAAAGCAACATACATCAAGGCCAAAATATGCAAGACGAAGAGGAATGTCATGGCTCTAGACCACCAACCATGCTTGTGGACTGCACGATCAAAACACCATACTCTGATTGGATTGGTGGGAGGCATTGGGGGCCTTTTAGATGGCTTCTGCCTCTTGAAAAGCTTCTGCAGATCAATCCACTCTCGCTGCGCCTTAGTCAAAAACGCAGAGCCTGTTTTCGAGCTGAAATTTCCAATGATGATACTGGACAAGGTGGATAGAGTTGTTTAGCTTTATATGGGAAAGTAAGGGCGGTATACATACCTGACAAACAGGGTTAGGATCACGACTGCGCCCATCAAATTGTAGATCACGAAAAATAACGCGTTGAACTGAGAGTTATTTGTTTCCGGTTGCAAGTTTTTTCCTGTGATGCTAGTCGCAACCCCCATAACATCAACCCATCCTTCTAGAGAAACGATCTCGAAGAGAATGAGAAGGGAAGATGGAAAATTATCAAACGAAAATGACGTCGAGGGGGAGGGGTTATCCCATACGCGAGGAACTGGGAAACCAAAAGAATCCCCTAAAACTGTATTCGTATATTCGCCGATGCAGTCGGACATTCCAGTAACGTCGTTATCATTACACACATTCATCTTTCCAGCAAAAATGTTCAAACCCCAGACCGCATAGGGAATCATATAGAGGATGGCCAGCATAGCAGCGTCGAGTATACGTATGGCTCCAGACAAAATCAATGACTGAAAGGTGTTGCGCATAATGTCGATCAGAGTTATCAAGCGCAATGCTCGGAGCGCTTTCAACGATCGCGTGAACCGACTGAGGCCACCAATAAAAATGAGGCCAGTGGTAATATTGATGAGGATGCCAGCCATAATGAAGAAGTCCAGGACGTTCCAGATGCTACGAACGTAGGCATTTGGCGTAAATACAAAACCGTCCGCGATAATTTTGATGATGAACTCGAGTACAAGAAGAAAACCAAAAGCGGTTTCAGCAACATCGAACCAAGCACCCACGGCAAGTCCGTGCTGGAGGAAATAACTTCTGCGGTACACCGGCGTTGCTATAGTCTCGGTGACGATACCTCCTATCACTGTGAGCAGAAGGACGAGCTGGAATATAGGGTGGGCAATTGGAGAGTACGGGGTACCAAAAATTCGCTCTCCGTTTGCGGGCTGGACAAGTTTTTGACACACCCTACGTACGATGTTCTTCTGGGAGAACATCCAGAAAGTTTTATCGTACGTTGGATGATCACGGATAAAGTCTGCTTTCTGTGCGCGCCGCTCATACAAGTCATCCCGAATTTCTTGAGAACTTGTCCCCTCTGGGTTGACGGATGCAAGAAACTCTCTGATTATCTGATCAGCTCATGCTCAAGAATAATGTGTGTACACCTACAAATGACGGTCTGATTCGTCATCAGGGTCTGTACCTGATTTATCATGTCTAAAGGTTGACATGGGCACGTCGTTCAACCTTTCTTTACCCGCAAATAAACGCTCTAGTACATTCAGGGATTTCGACGAGTAGTGTCGTGGTTTAGAGCCATTTGTGGATGGCTGCTCAGCTGGCTAGATGCGTTTAAGACATGAGATAGATGAGTTTGTAGACGGAAATGCGTACGTACAGTAGGAGAGGGCATGTCATATCTAGGAATATTGTAGTCCTGAACTAAAGATTTTTGCATAGGGAGAACCAGATTGGCAGGGAGGTTATCGACTTTGACCTTAACGGGGTTGGCTTTAACCCATCGATACGGATTCAGTCGGCGCAGCCACGTCGCAGAGCTATGTTGTGCTTGATGACTAGCCCAATATTTCGACGCCTGTTCGCCCTTCTTGGCTTCCTCTGCCACCTCAAAGTTTTCATTGATCACAGCAATGAACATCTGCAGCACGATGACTTTTGGTCGGGAATTTCAGCAAGACACTTGTTAAGGAAATCAAAAAACGCGCACAATTGGAAAAGAGCATCCAGGCAGTGACAAAGAAAGCCACAATGACCGTTTGACCAAGCCGAATCTCTGCACCTGTCGTACTATAAAGTATATCGGTCCAATTTTCCGAAGAAAAGACCTGATAGACGGCTAAGAAAGATGTCCATACGTCGCCAAAGTTCATAGGGGTATCTTCTCCTAGATCTCCGCGTAAGAGCTGCACAGCAGCAAGCGCGGCAATGTAGTTGATCATGATTAGAAAAAGGGACATATTGGCCAGTCCGTACATGTTTCCAAAGACTGCGAGCTGCAAAGAGTGTCTTCCGATGAGTAATGGGAAAACATCCAACGAATAGCAAAAACATGAAAACAACGACACACCAGAAGGGGCTTCATCCGCGGGACAACTAGAATAACCCTGTAAAACCTCGCAAGTTGAAGGATAGTGAACCAAGGATAGACAGAGGAGTTGCGAATAGCAGGGATCTGTATGATACTTGACCCGATAGCCAAGATCGTGTCGAGCCAGTTGCCCGCATGAGAAAAAAAGCTTCTCCAGTCTGGAAGAGTGGCCAGGATGCGAAGAACAATCTCGATATCGAATGCAATGGTAATGCCAAGTTCGCCATAATACATAACGAGCTCATGGGTAGCATCTATATCAACGGAACGGGTTGCCTGAAGAGCGAGAGATGCCAAGGCGAGTAGCACCCAACACCATCGAGTATACCCATAGATTGTCTTGGCGAGGTTTGGTCGAGCAGGTTTTCGGGTCTCTTCTGCTGTCCAGTCATCATCTTGCCCGTCGTTGATTGGTACGAGACTAAAACCCCAAATTCAAGAATGTGCGCAACTAGATGATAGCGCACTTACAGCGCAGCTCCGAAAGCACTCTTTTGTGTTTCGGAACGAATTGCAGAAAAGGTGTTAGTAATGACGGCGACGAAAAGGTTGATGAGCCAAAAGTTAAGTACGATGACGGCGATGATAAAAAAGAAACAAGAGAAGAAGTATTCAGCATCAATCATAGAATACATCAACGGTGTCCACTTGATGTAGAAGCATGAGTGAAGACCCGGTAGAAGGAAAAGGAGTAGGTACACACGCCGTTCGCTGTTGCGGTTATAATAACCTGTAAGGCTGCGTACCATATAGCATCAAAACTCTCGATATTGTTAGCTGGGTTATCTTGCTCCTGCGGACAGATCAATACAGCCACACTACGCCCCAACAAGCACCATGACTAACCTTACAAACTTGTCCCAACGGACAAATATAACCTTTTGACGTAGGCGCTCTAGTCCCGTCAAGCATTATGTATCCCGCAGAATTAAACGTAACCGGATCAATAAATCCCCCGCAGAACTGGCCCTCGATCTGAAGCTCCTGTTCGCCATGAGTAGGGGAAAGTAAACACGTCCGTCGGAGGGAACCTTTGAAGGATTGAACACCGATGATTCTATTGGAAACTTAGCCATATATAGAGAGTGTGGAGACACGAGACGACCTACGAAAATAGAACCATCGCGAAAATGACAAAGTAAGCAACCCTTGCAAGCAAGGGCCGGGCTGTTTTTAAGGAGTGCATAATGGTCTTGATGCTAGCTGTTAGACCGTTTGTCTCTCTAACATACATAAGGCGGACGTACCGTGGTACCAGATGTGATAGTCAACAACCTCGCCGTCCGGATGACGCTCATTGCCCTAAAGATACCGATATGGTGTTGTCCCCTTTCTGCACCAGTTATAGCGAGTAGAAACGTAATCCAAAAGCTCACGATCGCAACGAAATCAATGCGGCTCCAGCTTTGCCTCAGATACGGAATGTTTCTGACCGCCTTGTCGTGTGCGTTTGTGACACTCAACCTGAAAGGAAGCGAGATGACGTCGGGATTGTCAGACCGTAGAGCTTTAGATAAAAATGTTGCGGTAGCCGGCTCGCGAATGGCAGAGTGCATATCACGAGCTGCTCCTAGTATTTTCTCGGCAACCGGGTTAAGAGGATGGGGGTGTTCGCCATTAGGGAGTGTGACTTCGGACGGCGGTACAACATTAGGGTAAGGAGAGGCAGGTACATGTGTCTTGAGGATAAAAGGTCGCAGAAGAGTGCCTTTTAGATTCTTGAGTCGTTTGGTGATGGAGGTGTCCCGATTTAAAGCACCTTGAGCAAGCGAGCTGGAAAGGCCGAGGGCAGCAGAGGGGCCAGACGTTGTGGAATGATCGGACGGTCCTGAGAAAGGAGACCGAAATAAAGAGTCCATAGAAATTTCAGGGTCAAATAAAAATCCAGAGACACATATACGTGCAAAAGCTTCCAATCTGTGATAAATTTTGCAGCTGAGCAAAAGTGAAACAGACCAGAAGTGAAAACGCACGTAAAGATGATAAATAATACAAATAGCGCATAGTCTTCCCAAGAGAAAAAATAGCCCTTGATACGAGGCGGGACAGCAGTGCCGTCAGAGGTGGAAAGTGTCAAAGGAAGGGCAGCTTGAATCGATAAAACGACAGCATTTATAATGATTAGCACAAGAATGGCTGGTTCGGTCCATCTACCAATTTAACTAGTATGTTAGATTGCATTCTTTTTGTTATTAACACTAATTGCCACGCACGGATACACGAGGAAATTGAACAGAGTAAGTCGAACTGTGCTCTCTGGACCAAAGCACCCCAGCGTTCGGCCACGGATAGGCAAAGCTTTAGTCAAATCAGGTAGAGGCTCCTCCTCCTGCTCGCCCTCCCGGCCTGAATGTTTAGCTCGACCCAAGTCTTCACCATCTCCAAGCCGCAGCTGGCTCTCTAAGCCTGCTGATGCTAGGTTGACGACACGGACAGATGCACGGCGCAAACCATGAGACATGGACTTGATGGCAGAGCTTGTCTTTTTCAAGGGTGAAGGTGTGACGCTGTACCGTACGGTCCGACGACGACTGCGCGGTGTCATAACAGCACTGCGTTCGGGATCAGAATCGTCATAGTCTCCCTCCATCCCGTTTAAAGACGAATTTGCTGTTAAGTGTGCCTCATCATCTTCCCTATGCTCATCCTCCGAACCAAACTCTGGAGGCGCAATAAGAGACGCGGTCGACGGACCCAGATGCGAATCGGCATAGGGGTTCAAGGTCAAGTTCTGACTCCCGAAGCGCGCCGAGAAAGGAAAGCTTCTATCATCAGTAGGAGAAGAAAAAGGATCGTTTGCGACAGATTGGGCAGGCTTGGAGCCGGAAGTGGTCAAGGCAGATAATGACAACGCAGCGGAATGTGGTCCTTGGAAGGGATCGAGTCGAAGTGGATGCTGCGCAGAAACTACTAAACGCTGCCCCCAACTAGTTCTTCGTCGCGAGAATGAGCCGTGACTATCAGACGGCTCTAGAGAAGGGGAAGTAGGTGCCGAGGCCACGATTCCAGCAGGGGAACCGCTCAAATCAACGGCGGATGTGGTTGAAGATTTTGGAGTCGTTGGGCGTGGAAAATGTGTTTCCTGATGTTCCATAAATTGAATAGAAAAAGACTTATAGTAAGCGTCAACGAATGCGAGTTCGTGACGAAGCAGATTAAAAGAAAAGAAATGGACAAGTCGTCCAAACCGGCGTTGACCAGACCAGATACACAAATTAAGTATGGAAATAACAGGCTCGTCTATCGTGGGAAATTGAAGCCCTTACTTAGTCACCCTAAAACCTGTGCTTCGGTATCATATACATATCAAGCTGCGCCTTTAGTAACAGAAACTAAGGCAATGTTTACAGTAATTCTTTGTTCAGAAAAACCAGCATCATGTATGGGTTGGGACCGACCGCTGGCTTTCAGCCAACCATACTACGCTTCCGCCCGCGTAGCCGGACTTGAGATATGGATATATCAGCCAAGCAAATATACAAGCATGTTATCGTACCATCATCAAGTCGTCGACTTATAGCAGGCCATTCTTGACCCAGTTGCCTAGCATACGCCACCAGCACCGATGCAAAGAGGGGTTCAGAGTCTGGATGTGTTGATGAAAAGGCGCGTTCAAGAACATAAAGGTCAACAGCTTTGTCTTCGACAAGACTTGAGTGATATGATAGGCCAAAGTCGATCAACACCTGAAAACTGTGTAAAACGTTTATGATGCAGTCCTCCCTATAGGCTTACTAGCTGAGCGGTAGTATTTCCATTAGTTGTAACCGATGATGGATGACGGAGCATCATGTTTGAAGTCGTCAAATCTCCATGTATAACATCTGCTGCGTGCATTTTGGCAAGTTCGGCTCCAATCAAGGTCATCAGCGTTTCTATGATCCTAGAACATGATGAACAAATTGGCTATGAATTTGATTGAAACATACCAACGGATACTCCATACTCCTTGAGTGTTTCATCGATATTGGTGATGAGAGCAACATCTTCGCCTCCCTGGATAGCGCCACTCATCTCTTCTTCATCTCCCGTACCCCCCGGCAGCAAATGTCTGATACATTTACCCTCTATCCATTCTATCCCCAAAGCACCAGCCTCCGCATCCACCATCCTGATACCAGGCACGTTCACACCCGCTCTATTTAAACCCAAGAATGAATCAGTCAAACTCCCCAATTGATTCGGCATGTACAACTGTGACAGGCGGCAGGAAGACCCCAAGTAACTTACCGAAGACATTTGAGTAGCGCGCGAGCTTCACCAGCAACACGCGAGCGCGTCAAAGACGCGTTTAAAGATGGATGACGGTACTTTTTGTCAAACCGATATTTTAGAAGGATAGGCGGCGCTTCTTGGGATAAAATGGCCTTGTAAACTTTCTGTCGGTTGAAGAAATCATCCGTGAGATACGTCGCCATCTGATAAATTATCGAAGGAGACTTGCAGCTTCCGCACCTTGAGAGATAGGGGTTGCAGATGCGAGAAGAGCGGGGAAAGACGGGGACCCCATAGTAGAGCGAAGAAAGTTATCGGCTGAAAATCTTTGTGGGCTTGACGCTATAATATTTTGTTTGTGCATGTTTAATTTAACCGATTATCATTTTATGCCAGAACAATGTCCGTCTGTCTCGTTTCCCCGAAGGAATCTAATGCTGACCTATCTATTAAAGCCCAATACGCTCCAGCAGCCCTTGTACCTCTCATAAAATCTCCCAGCCTTCGAGTCCCACGGCAGGTCGGTAGCTTTACCCCCATCAGACCGACACATAATAACACGACTCTTCCATACTGACAGGTAATCCTTCCTCCCGATATACATCCACTTCCCGACTCTGTCACCGCCTACGTGAGTGAGATAACCACGGAGCGCTGAAATGTTTATGTTGTGATGTACCTTTTGGTCTGACAGACTTCTTTAGTTCGTTTATCCCTTCACGCTCGAACCCCATGTTTTGACGTTAGAAACCTCACGCCGAAGCACAATCGCGGCCCACTCAGCGCGCCGAGAAGCATATCTGCGGTCTCGTGACGACGAGATGGAACGCCGTAGACGAGATGCTCTGCGGAGGATAGCGCCTGGGTTTGAGCCACAGGGATCTGTTCTCGTTCCCACTAGAACGGCGAGTGGCGGTGCGGGGCGCCAGAATGTGAGGGCTTCTCCTCACGAGCACAGACATACGAAGTCGGTAATGGAGGACTTGGTGGACCAACTGGCTGCATTAGACTCAGGCTCAGGACCATCCATGCAGACTTAGCCTCATACAACTTGCTTTCGGCCATCATTTGTTCGCGTATTTTCTTGTTAGTAGCTACCACGCCGATACGGCAACTCACTATCCCTGTACTCCTGGGGAAAGGATCACATAAATCACGAATGAACAGCGACGCCCAGGAATCGCGCTTCACACATCTATACGTTTCTGATCTCATCTGTCTCTTGTGATTTGCATTCGTTCCGGCGCCCATTTGGGGCATCGATATTTTTTCTTCTACAATCGACTCACGCGCACGCCTTCAAGTTGATCACGAACGCCTCCACCTGCTGCAAGTCGATCCGTGCAGGCCGTATGATTGCTGAAAATACCTTGATTACTTACTATCGCGATGTATCATCACAAGTACGCCTTTCGCAATGCGGATATCAACAGGCCAATTGAGATAATCAGGCAACTATGTTGTGTAGTCGATTGTATCGGTGGTAAAATCTTCTCAACATGGCGCCGTCAATAAGGACGGGGTACCAGCCCTTGTACGGACCGGCGGAATTGCATCTAGTTGTGTAGGTAACCGCACTAGGTTTTCCACTATAAGTTGGCACCCTTGTCCTGAAATCAGCCTACAGCGCAAGTGGGGGTAAGCCGACGACTACCACTGATGCTGTAACTAGTTTGACCTCCAAAGTCTAGCCTAATAAACAATACACATTGAAGGTAAGCCGACGACTACCACTGATGCTGTAACTAGTTTGACCTCCAAAGTCTAGCCTAATAAACAATACACATTGAAGGTGGTAAAATCTTGGTACGGTAAGGCCAGGAACCAGAGGAGCGATTTTACCGGCTACTAGATTATAAGCCCTAATAGTGAGGATGATGTGCTAAGACTCAGAGTGCCTATATGTTCTCATCCGTATAATGATGAGTTCCCGACTAGCACTGGGTCCCAGGCCGCGTAAGTGTACCACGAGCGCCTGCTTGTAAGGATTTACTCGGCATGACAGTTGCCTGGCGATAGCTTGCAGTGTGTGTACATCACATGAAATCTTCTGCGTGCCTCTCCGAGAGTATCAGCTACTCCAGCCCCTGCGACGTAAGCGATATTTGCCGAGAAACGAATGACATTGTAGCTCGACTCGATAAGCCGGTATCCTCCACCGGCTATGACACTGTCATCAGAGCGATGACAGCATGCTCGCTCTGGCTATGAGAACGCGGGAACAGCTAAGTCTTGTGATATTGCTTGAAAATCTATCATGTTGGCGATATGCCGAGTCCTTTACACCATAGCCAGACCCAGGTCAACGAAGTCAGACAGCTAAGCTGGCTGGTTGGATTCAACGGATTTGGACATTCCGATATTGCGGACGCAGATACATAAAAGGAAGTGTTGGAGAGAGACCCCCCTGCTGCGTATGTACAGAATTCGATATTCCATGGCTATCGGCGGCGGCGGCCTGTCATAAGTATGCTAAGAGGGAAAATCTTTTCATTCATGTGTATTTTTTTGATCAGGGCATGAGTGCGGTCGGGGAGAGAGAACACGCGTTTGACGCATGATACGGAAGTAGGGCGCCGCGTTGAGTGCTGGAATAGACGCCGGCGTCTATAGGGTGACGGAGCAAAATGCAACGATCTCGGTTGCAGGCTGTGACCGATATGTACACGTGTTTGTTTTGGCGTTGCTGAGGCGGCTGATGGGCTGGTAACTTGAGCCGACTGGGGCTACATACCATCTTGTCTCCGTTGCAGTTGATGGCAATATTTCTCGCCATCGACTTTTTTTTATAGGCTCAAAGAAAAGCCCTGTCTCTTTTGGTCAAATTAGCTTGGCTGTGTTTTTACCACCCCACTTCCAGCCAATGGTTATAAGAACCCCCCGGCGAGCCTCTCTTCCCGTTCATCACTCACTGTTTTCCCAATGCACCCCGGATGCTACCGAATCAGGCTCCTCTGTGATGTGTGCCGTACGGTAATAATACCTGTGCTCGTGCTTTCTGCTGTCCTGGCATTTTTTGGCCCAGAACTCGGGCTTCTTGTGATCCCTGCACACCTCGCTTTCATCATTACCTGTGCTGTCTGTAAAATAGTCATTTCCCAACTCAGGCAAGGCCATGAAGCGGCACGGCTCGGTGCAAAACCTATCCCCCGTGTTGTTGGCAAATGGCCTGGCAACCTCGATGTTCTCCTCAAAATGTTGAAAGCCTTCAAAACAGGCTATTTATTCAATGTCTATCGAGAACTTTTCGAAGAATATCAGTGTACGACCCTTAATATCCGAATATTGTGGACGGACAGTGTGCGTTCTCTTTCTCGTCCTCAGAATGAACCCAGAGACTTACATCTTTGTTTGGCCAGATAATAACTATGGATCAGGAACATATCAAGTTTATTGTAGCAACTGGATTCAACCATTTCTGGAGAGGCATAGCACAGAAAGAGAGATTGTTTGTCCCTCTTCCTACGCCTTCTCGATCTCTTGATTGAATCTGGTAATAGGGAACTATTTCTGGGCCAAGGAATCTTCAACCGTGATGACGAGGTAAAAAAAAAGAAAAAACTTTTGGTTATGCCAATCAGTACACTGACGTTCCTGTGTAGGTTTGGAAAATGGTGTGTCATCGCAACGCCACGACATGCTGGATACTAGACTGAATACCTGTTTCCACAGCATCGCAACGTGGCTCGGCCATTTTTCGCTCGCGACCGGATTTCAGACTTTGAGATATTTGAGCGGCACTGCACGCAAACTCTCGCACTCTTGTCTGCCTCGGAATCCGCTGGCTTACCCTCCGAGGCACAGGACCTCTATGCCCGTCTCATGATCGATGTAGCATCTGAGTTTTTGTTCGGCAAAAATCTCGAAACGCTTTCTGGAGAGCTCCCCGTCCCTGGGAATACCCTGATGGGCCCCAAAGGTTCAGTCACCCGCGACGAATGGGGATCGTTTACCGATGCGTTTGAGATGGCCCAGCAGGTTGCTACCAAGAGGATTCGACTTGGATACATTTGGCCTTTGTTTGAGCTTTTAAGCGACAACGCAGAACCACACGTCGAAGCTATACGTCAATGGTTAGACCCTCTGGTGAAGCGAGCTCTACAGAACAAAACAGCCTCTCAAAAAGCTGGGACTTCGACAACCGACACCAAAGAAAAGACATTTCTTGAACACCTCGCTGACAGCACCGAAGGTGAACTTCTTCGCGTTGTATCTATCAGAAATGTTATGCCTATCAACATCTAGATCCTATCCTAATCCGTGACCAGCTGCTCAACATGCTTCTCGCCGCAAGGGACACTGTTCGTATGATCTCCTGGTATTGAGTACGCCTATAGCCGCCTAACCCTTTATCACAGACCGCATGTACTTTGACATACATCACCTACTTCATGGCCATCCACCCTGAGGTCGTTGCACGACTGCGTGCCGAGGTGTTTGACTACTGCGGCCCTGATGCGCCTCCTACCTACGAACAAATCAAAGGCATGAAGTACTGCAAGTGCCAGCTTTGCCTAATCCATCTTAAATTACAGGATCTAACCTCATATCACAGTGCGCGCAGTAATCGATGAGACACTGAGGCTGTTCCCCCCTGTGCCTTTGAACACACGTGAATCGCGACCCACACCATGCGTTCTCCCGCCGTCAGACCCTACATTCCCCGACAAGGACCGAAAGCCGATCTACATGCCAGGCGCTACGCCTGTTGTGTACCACCCACTCCTTGTACAACGCAATAAAACATTCTGGGGCTCTGATGCCGATGAATTCGACCCAGATCGGTGGCTGCAGCCCGAGCGAATGGCGGCGCACGCAACTAACCCTTCCATCTTTTCACCGTTCAGTGCAGGCCCCCGAATAGTGAGTGACTTATCCCCGTACTAGTCATCGGAGGATGAGCTAACCATGATGATATTATAATGAAGTGCGTCGGCCAGAACTATGCTTACAATGAACTTTCGTATTTCCTTGTTAGGCTACTGCAGCAGTTTGATAGGTTCACATTGACGCCTGAGTTTCAACCAGAAGGCTCTTTACCCCCGCCGCATTGGACGAAAGGGAAAGGCAGACAAGCCGTTGAGAAGATCTGGCCCGCTGTTGCTATGACCCTTTATGTCAAAGTGAGTTGGTGATTTTCCGCCTTTTGTTTTTTTTTTGTCGAGATGCTCAGATTTATCTGCAGGGTGGACTGTGGGTCCGGTTTCACAGGACAAACTCATGACAGCACCCGAATCTAGTGATGACTCTGACCCGATTTTTTACAACGGCATCCCCTTTAGACTACTATAAAAATTTTGTACAAAAAAAGCACTTTCTTGGTCATATCAACAGTGAAATGTGACGGGCCCTTTTCGGTAGTCATTCAAAATTTGAGAAAGTCCCAACATGCTCTGGATCCTCGGTTTAAATGGAACAGAGTCACGGATGTAGCTTCTTTGAGAACTCAGACGTTTCCAATGTGCATATTATGTGTGCGCCACAGTGCAGCAAGAAAGCCTTGGCCAACATCATGTGCGTCAATCTGTCACAAATGACTGGTGATATAAATAGCGGATGAGTACATAACATTTAATATGTTCCATATATGATGAGTCAAGATGGTAGTACATATGAAGTGGATAAACGATAGGAATTGAGAGGGATGAGTATATCCAAGCAAATGACATTTGTTAGTAACAGCCTTCGCAGTCACGACACGTTGTCGAGGCACTGTTACAAAAATTTATAATTCCACGTTTCTTTTAGTGTATTCTGTGGCATTGAAACCCACCTTTCTAAATGTTCCGTGCAGCAATTACGACACACGATCCTACCACATCCTAACATCAGACCATGCTCATCTAAGTTTCGCAGCCAACCCTCCGATGTATATCCTTGATCATCCTCCTGATCTGCACCCTTCCGCTTCTTTTCGCTAGTGGTACCACTCGATGTGCTTGAAGAAGCCCCATGATTGCCGCCGCCTACATTGGTATTCGGAGAGTAAAGAGTGAGAGCCGAACGCTGAGGCGATATAGGCGGAGACATAACTGGTGTAGGAGATCTCGTGAGGTGTGGTGTGGGTGGTATAGAGGACTGATATGCTGTGCATGTGCGAGAACAGATGGCACAGGTTGGGGAAGAGCAACTACCTGACCGATTACTTTCGCTGCTTTGTAGTCTATGAGGATACTCACCGAGCGCAAATAATTAAGGTACCTTGTGCAAGGCTGAGGCCACGATGGCAAGACACACATGTACAAGTGGCTGTTGTGGTTGTAGTGGGCTTTGTGGTCTCTTTTGACGTAAGAGGTACGTTAGAGGCTGTCGTGATTTTTCGGCGCTTGGTTGGTCTGACTTCTCTCATAGCAGATGAAAAGGGAGTAGTTGGCAGCATGGCCGCTTCCACCACATGTTAGGTAGTAAATAAACTGACAATGAGTTTAATCTTGATGCTTGATGCAATCAAAAAATAAATACCCTCCGCCAATGCATTATTTGTTACACCGAACGGGAATCGAACCCGTGCCGCTTGCTCACCGTTAATGGAAGGCAAGCATGATAACCACTTCACCATCGGTGTGATGAAATATTTTACTCCAGTTAGTCTATATATCAACTCACCAGTGATTTACATCCATATTAGTACTTATAACCAAAGGACGGCACTAATCCCGCGAATTCACTTGCAACAAGCAGGCTATACTTGCCCCGTCAATCAACTTGAAGCCAGGTGACTTGGAAATGCCAGGTCGGTGTTTGATTTCTCTCTAGGCATGTGCGTGAGTCAAAAGTCATTCTATTACACCCACAAAGCTACCTATCTGTTGTCTTGAACAACTGCTATGCAACACATTGGCAGAGCCTTTCGCGCAACAAGGAATCTAACCAGAGGCTACTCAGATACCCAAGTGAAAGTTCGCGAGGCAACCTCTAACAATCCGCCAGGAGGGCCGTCGGGTGCCCAAATGCACGAAATTGCTCAAATGACTTTTGAATCGTTGAGTAGTCATTGCTACACACACAAATTAAACTTGACAGGGTCCAACGTCTCGTAGGGGCGAATTGAGTGAACTTTTGGACATACTGTTCGAACGTTTGGATGACGGGGGCAAAAATTGGCGCCGCGTATTAAAGGTGTGCACCTATCACCAAGATCATTGAACTGCTAGTAATACCCACGCTTGAACACGATAGAGTTTGACAGTTATAGCCTACTGCATTCAACAAGGCTCTGACAGTGCTGTTACATACTTTCGGGATAGCACATCCAAGATTAGATCACTGGTGTCGTTCCAGTTTATCGACGAAGACGGCAGTGACCGAGGTGCGAGTATCAGGCAGAAGGCTGAAGATATTGTGAGCCTACTCACGGATGAAGCGCGACTTTGGGAAGAACGACACCCACGACGCCGCGGTATTCGGCTTCCTGGAATGCGGCGAAACACAGGTGGGAGCCAGCCAAGAAGCCCAGTCGAAGAGAGGAGACGTTATCACGTGGTGATGCAAGCCCCTGAGGAAGACGGGGGTTTACACCAAGCGATCCAGTTGAGTCGGCAAGATGAGGCAAGAAGAAGGGAGCTGATCAAAAAATCGAACCCCTCTGTGTTCTTTGACGACCTGGCCCAGATGTACGTCTGTTCGCAGTTCAATTTGATGACTAGTTGCGGTGAACTCTTGTACCGGCCAGGCCGTCTTCAAGAACATCAGCTACGCCGTCGACGTCAACTCTACCGTCGACATCAAGCAACTCCTTCACCGATCCTGCCCTGCATGCTGCCAGATTCCAACCCCAGCTCACAGAGCCTCAGTTTGTCCAGCAAAGAATTGAACAGGAGGCTGCTCAGGTAGTTACGTCTCTGTTTTGCATTTTAAATCACCTGAGGTTTCGTTATTCCAGGCAGAGTACCTGCGCCGGCAACAACAGTTCCTCCTTCAGCTACAGCAGGAGCCCCAGGGACCACAACAACTGCAACAATTACATCGGCCTTTACCCCTTCCACCTATGTCTCCACCGCCCTATACTCGGCACCCTATGTCAGAAAATCCCTGAGTGGCTTATGAATTTCGCTGATGAGGAAAGAGAGGCTGGGGCGTCGGATAACTAAAATTAAGTGATAAGATAAGATAATTATGTAACGCTTGTTGTAGAGTACCACATGGTACTCCGGATTGAGTGTGCTTCTTGAACAACCGCTATGCAACATTTTGGCAAGGCTGCCCTTCGCGTAACAAAAAATTATACTAAAGGCTACTCGGACACACAAGCCAAAGTTCGTGATGCCACCTCTAATGACCCATGGGGACCATCAGGGACACAGATGAACGAAATCGCGCAAATGACTTATAACCAGTTGAGTGATCGCTGGTATATTGGTCTGCATGGGGTCTGACGATTCATAGGGGTGACTTCGTTGAAATCATGGAAATGTTGGATAAACGACTGAACGACAAGGGCAAAAACTGGCGTCATGTATTCAAGGTGTGTGCACCTATCACCACGATCATTATATCGCTGGCAACCGCTCACTTCTATATAGAGTCTCACGGTCTTGGACTATTGCCTTCACCAAGGATCTGAAAACGTTGTCATCTACTTTCGGGATAACGCATACATCATCAAAACGCTGAAGGAGTTTCAGTTTGTCGATGAAGACGGTAAAGACCAAGGTGCCAACGTTAGACAGAAGGCCAAAGATATCACGAACCTCCTCATGGACGAATCACGACTCCGCGAAGAACGACGCGCACGAGCCTCCATGCGTGATCGCATGATTCGTGGCGCCCAAGGAGATGAACCCGAGGACGAGAATGAGGCACGGCGACGCCGCGACGTTCCAAATGGTCAGCTCGCTGGGAAGCGGCCAAACAGGGACGAGGATGAGCTCAAGAAGGCTATTGAAGAGAGTAAACGTTCTCTAGCGGCTGAGCAGGCCACCGCAGAAGAGAGGGATTTACAACGGGCGATAAAATTGAGTGAAGAAGAAGAGGCGAAGAGAAAGAATCTTGTCGAGGACTCGAACGCCTCCGCTCTGTTTGACGATCAGAATCAATTGTACGTGGGTTTACCAGTCAGCTCGGTGATCTGATATACTGACCTTCTCGTACTGAGCAGGCCACCGCCGACATCAACTAACCCCTTTCCCTTCTCTGATCCTACCCCATACGCTGTCGGATTACAACCCCAATACACACAGATACAGCCTCAATTCACCCAAGTGCAGCCTCAATTCACATCGTTCAATCCGTATCAGCAACAAGTCGAACAAGAGGCTGCTCAGGTAATTTCGTCCCCATCCAGGATCTATGACCACTAATCTTTGCTCATCAAACTAGGCAGAGTACATGCGCCAGCAACAGCTATTTTTGCAGCAGCAGCAGCAGTCGCAGCAACAACAAGCGCAGCAGGAGGAATGGATGCGACAACAGCAGCTTTTACAAATGCAGCAACAGCAACAACAGCAACAACAGCAACAACAAAACAGTTTGTTCGCTCCCCAGCATATCACAGCTCAGCCTACTGGATTCGGGTACGCTTTGTAGCACTTTTCCTCATATTGAATATGATACCAATCCTTTATCAGGTCCAACAACCCGTTCGCTCCGTCTACTTCACCACAACCATCATTCTCCCCCGTTCAACCACAAGGACCATCCTTCAATCTTGGTGGTACTTACGACCAGCATTCCAACGCCGGTCTCGCTTCCCTTGGGTCATCGTCACCCGTCCCATCGTCGTCGTCAAACCCTTATCAGCAACAGCAACAAAACCAAGGGCAGAGGCCTGTTCAGGTCAAAACAAGAAAAGAACTTGGGGAGAATGAACAGCACCTGGCGAATCTCTTCGCGAACCGAGACGATGGAACGGACACGTTTGGCAATTACGGTACCATGAGGTGAGTCGTGATTTCTACCACGGTTGTAGACAAGAGAAACTGATGACCTGTAGATATGGACAGACGGAAGCTGGTCGTTTGGTTGCCCAAAAGACGTCAACCAATCCATTTGCCCAGCAGCAACAGCAGCAACAGAATAATGAGCGTCCATTCTTTGATATCTAAGGATTGGGCGAAGAGTTCGGGAGTGTTGCTACACCTATAATGACTAACACCTCGGCCAGTCTACATCTTTTCTCGGATATCATGACGCGCTTTCTTTGTTTTTGGTACTACCCGTCTTTACAACCTGTTTACCCCCCCAACCAACCAACATCGTTCTCTTGTACGGCTATCCCCTATTGAGTCATGCCCCCACCTTCTTGGATATCCAAATCGCTATATTCACTGCTAGAAACACTATACACGGCCCGTACTCTTCTTCCTCCCACTGAGCCCAAATTTCCACTCAGAAAATCGAAGTTGATCGCGTCTATCGAGCGAAATATTTCTGTTGTATTATTACTCATCACCGCAGTGAAACGTGATTTGCTAATGGCATTACACTACGTTTGCCACTCGCCATGGCTGAATACTACCCGATCTGGAATAACACACGTTCTAAAGGAAAGGTTTTACTGCCACCCACTCCCCCACCCAGCACTTCTATCATTCTACGTGATCCTCTTCTAGTCTCTGCTTGACGCTGGGCATAGTCAAGGCTTGCCATGCACCCACCAACGACAATACAAGCAACACCAAGGTGTCAGCATGCATCGGACCCCGTGTATCAACTCTTCCAACCAAAGCAGGTACAAACGCCATGAAATGAACTGCGTAGAGGGCCAGCTTCACGGCAGCTGTGATACGATAACCACCGGCATAGGTCCGGGACCGCCAATTGAAGATGTTCTGCAAGATCGTACCGACTACGTCCATGGCCAATAGAAGAAAGATGGGGACGCCATGATTACTCTTCGCGGGCTGATAATCTGGGTTTGCAGCTGGAATGATAATATAATTATGTGGTACCAGGAAGTGATAGATGGCAAGAACGGAAAAGAATAGCTGCACGCATTTTAGTCATGTTCATAAGAAACTGCGAGTGCACTAATTACTTACCACAGCTTGTACAAGCCAGCCTGTTTGAGCCTCTAGCCGTGCGCTTGCTCTCTCTGAGTGAGTCTCATTCACCCTAAACAACCTCGGGATCCAACTCTTCGACCAGTCAAATTCAATGTGAAGCACCGTCTTCAGCTGTATCAAAGGTAGCATAAGGGACGCCACAGATGTATACAGAACGGTCGCAACCAACGCCAGCGTACCACTTTTGAAATGGGCTGGATCAAGGAATGTGTTCACAACCCCAAGAATGGAGGAGACAGCCATCAGTGTCGTTCCTAGTATACTAATCGAGGCGGTAGATCTCCTGGTGAACCAATAGCGGATGCGGAGACAGAAGAGGGTGAAGTAAAGCATAGGCCTATATAGTTCATTTTTCAGTCAGCCGAGAAGCCCAGATGAGAGCAAAAACAAATGATATTACGAGAGTATCATCGCGATAAATAATTGGCGCCTTGGGTGTACGTCTTCACTGAATCGATGGCCCATGAGTCCGTCTATGAATCAATAGGGCCGTTTGAGACTACGTGGGGTGTCTTTTCATGGGCGTTTGACTCACTTGCTAATTCAGTGACATCCAGTGCTTGTGAGTTGACATTCGTTGTGTCCTTGAACGTATACGGTCTTTTAAATTCGTCCACCATCTCAGCAGCGTTCATTTTTGAGGGGGGGAATCCAGAGTACGAAACCTTCCACGCAACTTCTACAGAGTTCTTTTCTGAGTTGTAAGGCGCACCCAATTCAGACGTTTGGCTTTTGATGTCCCGAATCCAGGAGCAAAATCCACACACCTATCATCGGAGTCCCAGGTTCCTCCAAGCTTCTCCCCGTACAGTTTTCGCGGTCGACAGGTATAGGCAGAAGATCCTAAACAAAAAGACATAAATTCAGGGGCCCATAAGAAGATGAATTTTCCCCACTCACCTTTGAACCAAACCCGTGCTTGGACAAGGAAACGAACGGCGCGTACGCCCATTCCGTGCGCATTTCCCCAGTAGTCGCATCAGGAATCTCCAGCTCCAGCTGGGTCTCCCAGTTACCGTTTAACAGATACTGGCGCTTGCAAGAATGCCAGCCCGGAAGAACAGGCTTACACTGAGGGGTATCTTCTGTTAACATCCTCCTTGAAGGGATCTCAAAACATACGGGGAGTTTTTTTAGCCTTTTCTGGGCCTTGTTGTATGGCTTGCGCTCGAACAAGTTGATCTCGTCGAGAACACGAATTTGCGTTCTTGCGAATCAGGTTTATTGAGGTGTAATCCTCGGAGGGACGAACAGAGATCATACCGAGTGACGATATATGGATGACGTTTCATCACCGTTCTGCCGTCAGTGCCTTCCAGGGACGTGGGAGTCAACTCCTCGGATTGTTCACTGTATTCCTCCTCAGCTTCATCAACTACATCTCCACCAGGGGTCACTGAGGCACATCGACTTGGAACACGATGAAACTGGATGAGTGGAACTGAAACTCCAAAGCTTTCAAGAGCTCGATCAGCCAAAGTCTTGTCTTGATGGTTTCGGTAGCCCAAAGGAAACCTGGAAACGGGGACAAGAGAAATTTGAATAAGAAAGCTGCTAGTGGTAATTATACCCCACAAAGGAGTAAAAAAAAACCACCTACGGCCATGATCGAACGGGTAAAACGGAGACTGAGTCGGGGATGTGGCTGGAGTAGCTGGTTATAAAATCTAGAAGAGAAGGTGCGGTGGGTATCAGCATGACTGAAGCACGCAAGTCGTAGTCTGTTAAGTTGATATTTCGGCTACGTTCAATACTTCAGTGATTAAAGGCTTGGTTGAGATTTAGATACATACAACACATCCGTGGGGACAGTAAAATTGACTGTCGTGTGCAGGTCCTTATCTCTCAAACGGACGCCATGGAATATAACATCCGAGAATAGTGCCTCTTCCACCAGTGGCTGACTATCCTTTCCCCCCAGCTTCACATCTTCTGTTTCGGTACTTTCCATGTCGCTATCGACTTGATTCCTCTCTTTCGACGTCGTCAGCCACACTGTCACAGTCAAGTCGAAAGTTTGCTCCCTATCAACCAAAGGTTGCACCACCGCCGTACGATCAGCCACTTGTTCGAGAGTGACATTGTGATATAGGTGCTTATGTGGTGTAAGTAAGCCATTCCATATATTAGTGGCGAAATAGACCAGGCCTATTGCAAGGAACGCCAGGATCAAGGTCACAATGAAGTATAGCAGACATTTGCACCCAGATATAGACTTTCGCCCACGAGGAGTGCCTGGATCAAGATGCCCGCCCGATTTGACAATCATTCAGGAAGGCCTTGAGGGATGAAGTGGGAGGGAGAGAGAAAGAGAGAAGATCAACTATTGTAACCATCCCTTGTATGTACTCTTCTTAAATACGCACCTTTTGGAGAAACTAAGGTTTTGAAACGATCAATACGGCATCGGTGCCTCGACCCGAGGAAAACAGCGGTTCAGTCATTCCGGTGCAGAAGGCTGCGCAACATCTGCTTGATCAAAAACTCTCGCTTCCTTTTCAGCGCTTATATATCGAAATTGAGCAGTGGGTCAGTGGGTCATGCATGAGCCAAAGCGCTAAAACGCTGAGATTCTGATTGCGGCCTTTGGGGGGGGAGGGGGGGGGGAGAGGAGCCGAAAGTTGTTGGGTAGGGGCGGTCAAAACGTGGGGGGGGCTGAGTAAAAGG
>JABCKK010015926.1:0-27751 GCA_018221785.1 Calocybe gangraenosa
GCACAATCAAGACGTTGGACATTTCCGAAAGACATATGCCATGCGACTTTTTCGAAGGGTACCTATCAGTCGAGGGCCTAGAAGGGGTCGAGAGTCTTGGCATCGAGAATATGCCGAACTCGGATGGCAGATGCGTGGGGCTGCCTGACGAGGTCCTTGAACTCTTTAGATATCCCCCAAAATGTGGACGCCAGGTCCGCTTGCCATTACTTCGCAAGCTACGGTTGTATAATCTGAACAGTACCGATGGTCTCCTAACTGAAATCATACTCTCACGCCGCAAGCCATATAGTCTGCCTATCTCCTCAAATCGTTCTGTTCCTGCCCATCTGGAGGGTCTGGACGTGATTTTCACTGACTGGGACGGAAACGATGATGATCTGGACCACCATCCTTTATCTTTATCCGGGAGAACAAATAGTCGTGACAATAACTTACTATCACAGTTAGATTGGGCGTGAAAACCTTGGGCGTTCTTGGTCAATCCTCTTGAATGGTTACCATGTGCGGTGAAAAAGAAAAAGGAGGAGAGGGATTTGGACAGGAATTTGTTGCTTCATATATACTAGTAGTCGCCGTAAACAGGCAACAAATGCACCTTGCTTACGAGATCTTCGCTTCTGGTTTTGTAGATTGGCCGATGGACTAATTCTTATGCATTATGCATTATGTCTTATGGAAGACGTCAAGAATGAGAGGGTTTTGTCATTCTGTACAAAAGAAACATCCAGTATGTTGAAGATGGTCAATCGATCTATTAGGAGACGGCGTGTTTACAATGATTAAACGAATCAAAGCTTTTGGTTTTATTTTTTTTGGGTTAGTAACAAAAGGGCGACATGGATGGGAAAGCAAAGAGGCGTAATCGTTTGGTCTCTGCTCTCCCTCTGCAGAAAAGAAATTGATATTGAATAATTAGATTCTCGTATATTATCAATGTTGCATCATAGATTAGAGTGTTGTGTACTATTACGAGGACTGTCAGATGTTTTCGTTATCGCTATCATCGGCCACATAAATTCCCCCTTTTTTGTTTTAAGGGAAAGAATATTGGGAGAGGTCTGATCGTCGTAATCAGCTAGGAGAATGATCCCAAAAGACAACGAGGTTGGTTGATGAAACAGGCTCGAGAGATTGGTGGGTTGGAGATGAGACATTGCTATGAAAAGAACCTTTTTAAACAAAAGAGATATGGTCAGCTTTATTTTAATTTATTGATAGTTTATAGAGTACCGCGTGTGTCGAGATCGCTTGTCTGACCATCAACTACCGAGTGAGAAGGTGGCTGTTCACGATTGTGGACAGGAAGCAGTTGTTTTGAATAGGTGGGAGGTCCAACTGAATTCCATCAAACGGATGACTTATGCATTGGAAGACTATGATCATGGTATCCACGTTGTTTGGGATTGTACTATTGACATTGTGTAAGGAGTGAAAGGCACCGCACCTCGAAACAAGCCTCGAGTAGTATGCATGTGATGGCACCTGAAGGTAGGGCCAGATGAAAGTGGTTAGGATGGGAGTAGTAAGCAGAAGTTTATCACGACGATGATTAAAAGTCACCTTGGGGGGTGACAAGGTAGCGGAGTTGAGCGCCTGACTGTCCACCCCCAATCCTGAAAAAGTATCGACTATCTTTCGTACGTGGACAACATTATAGTGATAAGTGGTTGATGGCAGCACTCTTTCATGATGGCAGCGACTGGTTACCACTATAAATGTTCTCCACATATGAAAGACGATTTGACACCTTTTCAGGATTGGCAATCGACAGTCGGGCAGAGGACGAGGTACAAATGATTCTTATGTAAACAATACTAAAAGGGCAAGGGCGGCATCTCCCTTGATGAACCCGTACACTCTCGACGCCCGTTCGATGAATACTTCGGGCCCGTACAACAGTGTTCAAAGACAAAATTTCAGCCATGTCGTAAGCTGAGTTCTTATCGTGAAGTTAGTCGATATAAATGCAGTTATGTTTGCAGAAATTTGTCTAATGTAATCTCCCGGGAAATGCATTTAGACAGCCTGGGCTAGAATACGACTTTTGAGCCCGCGATAGACGCAGCAAGGAACGTCCATTTGCTCCACTTGGAGCCATCCCGGTAGCTAATGTAGGTATCAGACCTACCTTTAATGCCAAACGCCGATTGTACGATTAAGGCCCCAGGAGACTGACTAGGACTGCCCGTAGCAAGTACCGTCCATGTTCTCCTAATTCCTGTTAAACCACTTCCACCCCAGTTTGAGCATTTTCACCGCGACTGTCACTGAGGCAAAAAAAATATCAATACGATTGGGAATCCAAGAGTAAACGGAGAGTTTTTGTGGTGCCCGCAGAGTTTGTCGTCCCAAAGAAGTGTCGTTCCAAGAAGTACCATTCCAAGAGGTGTCGTTCCAAGAAGGTCGTTCCCATACCTCTAGTAAAAACGCGGACCTTGACGACCAGGAAACGTCAAGGCGGTCAGGCAACAAAAGGTCGTTCGGTTCACTCTGGTTGAGCCTTCCCATCACTTTGATGAAGAGCATGCTTGAAGTTGATGATACAGACCTGGAATCGATTTGACCGAAGGCAATCGAGACTGGTTCGGAGATAGAATGACCTACCATGCTCGTTCGGCCCCTTTCAACAGCGGACAAAGGTTCTCCGTTGCACCATCCAGTCCAAATGCCGATATTCCAACTGTAGCTACGTCGGCGCTATCGTCAGCCCAAGATGTCGCCCCCCTCAATAATGGCACACCTGTGGATACCAAAGTGAAGTTTTCTCATATTGGATAAGAAGGCGGGTAGTGGGGATCGACAGAGGACGGATGAGGCCAGGGTCGGATTTATGTTACTACTACATAGAGCCGTGAGATCTTAGGCTTACTGCCATCGAATGGCACCATGTTACGCAGGCTGCTCGGGCACCCGTATTTCGAGGCACTCACAGGATCTCAAGTATCATTTAGCTCGAAGGTGACGACATGTTGTAAGCCTGCTTTGACACTTGAACAATGCGATCTCATCTTGTCTGATCATGGTGCGGAGTGCCTTTTCAAGTTGGAAATCTTAAATTGGTCACTTGTCATCCATCCGGAACTGCTGCTGTTCTCTTTTTCCCAGACCCTTGAGCCTATGGGGCTTAACAAAGCCACAATTTCTCGCAATCACACCAAGGCAGCAGCCCTCGGGTATCTTGACAATGCAGCCACGAGCAATAGAGCATGCACATGAACACTTGAAACGTAGAGAAGCATTAGACAATCGTTGAGTAGCGCGGACGAGCCCCTCACACTTGCTTGGAACTGCTGTTCGACGAGCCCCCGGATGGATGGCGCACTTCCAAGGCTATGCTTTAAGAGTACAAACACCGAGGTGATTAAAGATTGTAACTTGAGGGTGGTCCGAGGTCCGCTGAAAAAAGCAGTGAGTAGATACATAGCAATGCCGCCAGCCACTCCACCATAGTGGCTACAGATGCAAACATGAACCCAAACCTTGGAAAAGCGGCTGGTTGAGCAGTCGTCCATGGGTAGTGGACCTGAGAGCTCGAACTCTAGTCGAGGACGATAGTGTTTTTATCGTGTTTTGAAAGGGCCACCGCAGGCTGCTGGTGAGCTCGGGATCGCGGTTGTCTGGAGAGATGTACTTTGCTCATAGATGGGTTGAGTCGGGTTAGTGACAGCACATGGTGTTGTGGATGAAAAATGTGGCATGAAAACGTTGGCTGGGTTTGATTGAGGTGTGTTCGAGCTGATGTTTGATCGGCGGAGCGTTTCTACCAGCTGCTCGCTATGCTTCCAAAACTGGGTTGTATCGTGCTAAGTAGGTGAATATATGCAGTGAGAAACGTGTTTCCCGGGGTAGCAGAGCGGCCAAAGTGCAGATAAGTACGGCGCAGGCACAACCGCCCGTAGTTACTGATTGAGGGAATTGGGGTATCAATAGTGAGCCGACCTGTAAGCAAAAAGCAATGCCTTTACGGCATGGAAGTAAGACAACTGGGAGGGAATCGAAACGACGCACAAATTGGGTACCCAGAGACTCTACCTCATAAGATGGATGGGACTTGAAGCTTGAAGCTTAAAAACTGAGTGCTGAGCGCTGGACGGGCAGCTCGTACGGCTAGTGGTTGTATACTGGCGCACAATGCAGCCTCAAGCGGCAACACTGAACAGGGCAGGGGGGTGTTTCTGGCATTCTGGCAGGGATGCGGGGCTTGTATGCTGGTATCATGCTGGGTACAATTCTTGTCCCTTTGCTGCTCGCGATGTAAATTAACGAATTCAAGGTATTTATGACGGGCAAGACTCAAGAAAAGACTTTACAGTAGAACTGGGGGAGAGTCGGGAGAAGTCAAGAGACACAGCCACTTTGTCGACCTGAACAGTCCTAGTCAACATCAACTGCACTCTGGGAGGGATTATCATCCATAAATAATGGTGATTTCAAGTCCGTTGCCCATTTAGTACAGTTTTTACTCGATATTGCTCACTTTTCCTCTCTAGTCTAGCTAGCTTGGGGAACTAATTCTCAACGCGGCGGCCCAGGTCTTATCATCCCTCCCATCATGCATTCTCCACGCACAAAAGTTGGCTTCCAATTGTCGTAGTTATGGCTAGAGGGATTACTCTATCTAGAGGGTGGGTTCACACGCGTTGGTGAGCATTATCGATCGAATAAGCTCGTCAACCACTCACATACCGTGTTTTGTCCCCCTCATGACCTTTCAATTCTATGTGGGCCTTCTCCACGCACAAAGGATATCTCGAATCGCTGCTGCGATTGCCATAGGATTGACCCATATTCTAGAGCAGTATGTTACCAGGCCCTCTTTCGTGATGTTTGTTGGGCAGGCTCATACCTTCTTCTGTCTTTTCAAGAGGATCAGGATGCTGAACTACCGCATTATTTTGGGATGCACACGATAGCGAGTCAAATAGTTGTTGACCCTACACAAAATTGCTGAGTATCGCCAACTGAACAGGCTCGCTCTCCTTACATATCGTTGGCCATGCCACGAATTGCTGGCTGGGTGTGTGTCACGCTGTAGTGACTGCCGACGACTGGGCTTTGAATCTCTAAATTTTAGCTGACGTTGGGCATTAGATGGCTCCAGTCGAGGTGGGTGATGAATTACAGCACTGACCTGCGGCGCTTCTGTATGGATTTTGTTGTCCATGGCCGTAGATGAGAGCTGGGTCTTCCACCTTACATCTTCTGCATCGGTGATATTTGTGATGTCTGTTCGTTGGTGCGTAGTCGCAAATCGAGCCCTATCTAAAGGCATTCCTTCCTCCCTGCAATCGGCCAGGGGGATGCTGGTATTCGTGGCACTGGTACCAGCTGTACCCTCCTCCTATCAACAACCATATAGAAATCAGTATAGTTTAACGCGGTTTCAGGGCTCAGAAACGATTTACTAGAGGATATTGAGATCTCTTCTCGAGCTCCCTTATCACAGTACAGTTTTCTCGGTGTATATTCCACCTATTCAACCAATACAAACCCCTCGAGTCGAGCCGTACGGTTTTGCCGCATCCTTTACACACGACATTCTTTGGTTTGACATTCGTGGCCCAATCATCCTGCAAAAGCAAGTGACGGCGTTTCTCCTTGTTAGAACGTCGAAGAGATTTGATGCCACCAGTTCCGGTAGGCTTTACATCTTGCTGTACGCGTCGAGCCACTCGACGGCCATTAGCGTCGGGTGGTGAGGGTGGCATATTTTTAGTTGGCCCAGCGCTGTCTTCAGGAATTATCTGTAGCAGTGACGAAGGGAGCTAATGATGAAAAGTATTCTGAAGGAAAGAGTATGGGTGTGGTTCGGGGTTGGGAATGCGGGGGCCGGTTTTTTTTTGAGGTTGCTGTCTACTCTTAAATCAAGCCACTTCAAACTATCAACTATGGGCTCACCACCGTGTTTAGCCATCCTCCTCTACAATACAATCCTTGGCAATTCTTTGTGAGTTCGTCTCTGAGGTCCAGGTAGTGCTAGTTTTCTTCTTGACGCACAGTTGCTAACGGGCTGCAAGCAGTATCCGAAGCGTGGCTAGTATTCCAGAGCGAAACATCTTGACCAATCTGAACATATTTATACGTTGTTTTAGGCCTTTAGCGGTAAAGGCCCATCTACCATTGTTCTATATCTTTCGTCTAACCCATTTCTTTTTATTGTTACTTTTAGTTTGCCCAAATAAAATGAAGAATAATTATTTACACCGATAAGAAGTCCCTCTAGACTTCAAAAAAGTCCTCCTCCGTCACTACGCAATCATCTCTCGTCGCCCTTTGGTTTGGATCTAGAATTCCGGTGCTCTCGTACGCTTCCTTGAAATGGTTGAGGGACGGCTGACTTAGTGGAGAGTCGGCGGGTAACCGTGTAGGTCTTTAATTTGTATGTGCACACGCCCACGGCTAACGCTGGTCTTGTTGCATGCTAGTCGCTTTCGTCGCTTTAGTAACACTACTCGTATCACATCGGCCACATAGCCGTGCAAGACTTTCTCCCATTACGCAAGAACTCTTTCCCTTTTCTGGAACCCGAATGATTTCTCAAACGCCCTTGAAATCTCCACACTCCTGGACTTTTGTCTCGTCGATGAGGTTCTACCTGCACTGGGTTACAGCAACTAACAATGGAGAAGTTGTGCTTCAATCAATAGCCCCATTTCTCACTTTGGAGACGTCAAATTATGTTAGGTGGCAACACGAGTGGCTATAAGAACACAAAGTCGTTCCTCTCCCATCGCGCCTTATTCCGCAACTTTGAGAATGGATGGTCCTATTTCGCTACATTTCAAACGTCCAAACGTCAACGTCATGTTTTACGGCGTGCCCCCCATTCCCTAAAGGCCTATCCGTCCGATGGAGCCGGGTCGTCAACAATGACTCACAATACAGCTATGCAATGTACGGATGGCCCTTGAGTCAGATGTACGCATGAGTTGTTGATATTCACATGATAGATACATTTGACGCCACCTACCGCCATGAAGAGAGGGTGTGTATTACCATATCTATAAGGTGCCTTCGAAAAGGATACGAAACACCTCACAGGATTGAGGGGGGTCCATGACAAGGAGGCTTCAAGCTAGCGCTCAATGACCGCCGTGTTCAGAGTGTGGAATGCAAGCAAAGCTACCGAAAGCCGATATCAAAATACTTTTGATATCAGGCTTCAAGAACTAGTCAAGAACTAGAAGAGTCTTGACGCTATTTATTTGCCAACAAGAACGAGGCCAGCAAGCTCCCCAGTGAAAGAATGGCGCCAATTCTTGGCCTCTACGAGAAAACGACATCCCTAGTGGGCCACTGTAGACCAATGACGCAGCGCCTCAACGGTGCTCAAGTCCTCGAGGCCAACGAGACGATGGAATGCACAGCACTCTTATGACAGTCGGAGCTCCGCTCGACGTGAGGAACTATCCGTTGTTTTGGATTTAGCATCGATAGCCAGCCATGGTTCAACCCCCCTCATCTGGCCGAGTCGGGTTCCTTCGCCGAAACAAGAGAAACAACCAAGGGATGCTTGCAAGGGCGTTCATGTGAACGTGCCAGCCCATTTATTTTTGCTGAGCCATCTCGTTATCTCACCATATGCTCGTGGTTGCTTCAGAGTCGCTATCACCAAGGCAAATGTACTACAAGCATACGACAATAGGCCGGCAAGTTTCCATGGGTCGAAATTACTGTCGTAGGGCCTTGGGCCTCTAGTACCTGCGATCAACATGTGCACGCATGAAAGTTGTACCCAGTTCTCGTCATAAGGCGCCTCCGTGGCTCGTGGCCCCGACAGAATTTAGTTTGGTTTAACCCCAAAAATTGCACACCAGAACGATTATCTGATTCTGATTCTGAGTCTGGTAAATCAAGCCCTCAAACGTCCATGTACGGGATACAATCGATCAAAGCTTAACGATAATCGATAAACCTTGACTCTTGCCTCGCGGCAGTGGGGCGGCTGCATATAGCAACTAACCACCGCCAAGTCTTTCCCGCCCACCCTATTCCAACAGAAGTCCCACCTTGACATTAGCAAACATCAAAGTCATGGAGGTGACACGAGGCGACATCAGCTATTGGAATCATGAAGGTCGCCCAACCCCCGCCCCACCTGATTCCGCAACATCTAACAACGAGAAGCCCCACTTTTTCACATGATAACGTCAAAAGTTCGGCTGATAAAACAAATACCCGCTGACGTTATGTTGAGAGCAATCGTTTGATATTGATACAGAGGAGAGGGAATGATGACAGGAAGATGCTACGTATAATACTTACTCTCTGGCCATGATGTCTGCCATAGCCACGGTCTGATTACTTCCCTTGGGTGGCTTTACTACTAGGTCAGCTTGTTGGCTAGTGTAAAGAGATGAAGGCGATTGAGCTTTCATCACTTGAGGGGCGATTGAGAACTACACTCACAGTTTCATCCTTAGCAGCAACTTCCTATTCGCAGCCTGGATGTCTACTCCTGTCTTTATTGCGCGTGCGAACAGATCAGCACGATAATCTGTCTTCTTTGCATATAAAACCTGTATAGATCACGAGTGAGAATAATTTTCGCAAAGATGCAATTGAGGGCGAACTTTATTCTGACTATCAACCCGACCTTGGATCTTCCCAGCCTGAATAAGCTGCACGATCTGCTTCTCAATCTCTTCAATAGACCACCCAAACGCTTTACTCATCCGATCTAGCCGGATTGTCGAAAACGGCTGGAAATACAGAACCACGGCCGAATTACGGATCTGGTCCGTCAATTCTATGATGTGGGGAGCTAGATGGATGTCGACTAGGTGCCGCGTCTAACATGTGTTAACATTCTGAAAATGAACGAAAAGCAGTATTCGAGACTCACTGAGTAACGCGACAAGATCTCGAGTACCTTCTTGAAATCGCTGCTCATGTATGATTCGACAAGCTCTCTTATATATGGCTCTTGCTCGAGATACACTCCAAACACGGAGTTGCCCAACAGCTGTGTCCTAAGAGCGCTTCGAGGTAGACTCGAGAGTGCACAAAGTGTGCCATAGATGGCAATATCGCCAGGTGCAACAACCTATACACTAATAGGTTTAGTGAAACTGAGAGAATGTTGACTAACGAACCTTGCCAATCCAATCACCCAGCTCCTTCGCAGGCCCTATTTTCAAAAAACTATGAGCAGCCAGATCATAGTGTGACTGGCCTAGATGTGACAGGGCGGTCGCTAGATCAAGTTTAGATTGGACTTGCTGGCGTTCTACCGATGCTTTTTTCTTTGGGGCTGAAACAGCAGCTGGAGCAGTACCGCCACCGCCACTGGCACTACCTCCTCCGTTACCTGCGCTTAATGCAGCATCGAGTGCGGAATCGGCTTTAAAAACATATGAGTACAGATGTGTGTAGTTTCGCTGGTCAAAGAGAATCTGCAAACATGATATAAATTAGATCTTCTTAATGATCGAAATCTATAAGAATAAGAACTTCAAGAATAGATAGACACATGTCGAGAATGTGTTGACTTGTCGCACAATATTCGCGTGTTTTGGTAAAGTGTTTGAGAGCGCTTGAGTATTCTCCTATGGATCTGTAATAGTATCCCAGATCGCGGTGGGCCATCTGTAGCAGGGCATTGACTACACGTGATAGCAGGCTCAACGAACAAGACGATGGAGACTCACACGAATGCTCTCCTTGATCATGTTATTTGAATACGTCTTCAACTCTACTTCTAGCTTTATCTTTTCCGCTTGGTTCTTTGCTAACGTTTCATCCGCCCATTTTGTGTCAAACGGTGCAATATCTGCTAAGCTTGGGAGATGCAGTGGTAGGTCTGGAGTTCCTGTGAGCTGTTCGTAGGCTGAGAGAAGTTGTTGGAAGAGCGATGGGTCACGCGATTGGTAGATGTGTTGAGTAGCAAGTTGCAAGACATCTGAGGCAATTGAAGGACATGTCTGCACAATGTAAATTAAACGGTCGATAGCGGTTCGACCTAGATCGTACAGGTCTGAAATGAGCTCCTGAGAATTTGTGCAAGAAGAGATGACTAGCACCAGAATAATTTGCAATATAGCTTTCAAAGTCAAAAGGATGAGCCTCGTCTATGGGCACTAAAGTCCTTTTCCCTGATACAACCTGAGAGCTCGTGTGTTGTCGTGTGTCCTCATCAACGTCCATGCTTCAAAGGGAATCAGTAAAACGAGAGAAATGGAGGAACGTCACGTGATTGACACTGTTCGGTTATCTGCCTCCGACGTAATATGCCTTGAGGCAGACACGAGTACCCATTACATAAGACGAACACCTGAAGAATTTGAATATGGGCTTCGGCTCTTCCTCGGCTGTTCTATTATCCTGTACTCTGCAGCTACTCTGCGGGCGGCTGTAAGAGAAACAACCACATCCAAGAAAACTCGTCTCTGCTTGGGGTTCCTGCCCAGGAACTGAGAGATATCGGCAAATATATCATTTCCCATGGCTAGAAAAACATTGCTCTATAGGAATCACGGACCTCTTCTTATCGTATCATGTAATGGCACTTTGACTACTAGGCGAGATACGAAATACGAGGGTCAACCTACCTCGGGAAATAGGGATTGTGAGGGTCAATTACTCGGGAGGTACGACATACAACGGCTTGATACTCGTATCTTCGGCTTCAGTTGGCCACAGAATGTACTTCAAACTGTCAACACGTTTGCTTTAGGCTACGCGGTGTAGTAAACGATCACAACTGTTCAGCTATACACTCTGTACGCAAATCAATCACGCAATTCACTCTCAACTCGCGCCTAATTCATAACGCCGATAATTACAGCTTGATCTTGAATAACAGCCTGATATCAAGGGACTAACTTGGTTAGGCTTCCATACGATTCAAGCCTAAACGCTTCTCAAAAAACGCACCCTGCCCCACCGATGCTCAGACTCAGGCTGATCATTACCAGTTTACATAAAATTTTGAACGGCAATGCGCTTGGATCCCATTAATCGCATCGCTTGACGCCGTATGGTTGACTTCTTTTCTCGGCCTCTTGTCTATAAATACTATGGCGTATGCATTGTCCTTCATCCCAAGTCAAAGTCGACATGTCTCTGCGCTCACTGCTTATCATTGCTACTCTTCTATCTACCGCATACCTTGCGACGGCAGCAGCAGCAGCAGGCCCAGGGCTTCATACTGTTGACCCAAAATGTCCTCCAGGGTACTACCCAGGCTTCCAAGCCAGCCACTTCCAGTTCAACGTTCCTGAGGAGGTGGTCTATAACATGATCGGTTCATTCCTCAAGTCTGAGTGGTATGTAAGTAGTAAACATAATCAAATCTTCATCGCTGCGTCCTGTGACTAACTTTGGATCGTGGATCCTAGACGGGACCCCTGAACTCTACCAAGGGAAAAGACAACTCCATCGGAGCGGTACGCATCGGTAACTTTGAAGGAACCGACTTCACGGAGGAGCTGGTAGAGCACACGCGGTCTCCTGGCAAATTCGCCATGAGGTTCATCCTCAAAGACGGACCTGCTACCTTTGGTACTGCTGCATCTATCACGTATACCGAAGAGTTCAGTACAAGAAGCATTTGCGGCGGCACGGCCACGTATGCAACATTCACAATCATCTCCTGCGTTGATAGGCCCAACGAGTTCTACGATATCCTTGATCGTGCTCGATACACAGCGGCACGCGGGGTGGTGAAGCAGTTGGGCGCGTATATGTTCTACGGAACCTGCCCCACTAACGGTATGTAGGATGTTATCCTCCTAAGTAACGGGACTCATCGCAGTATTCCAGGTCTTGGCTAAATCTAACATTGACCATCCGATGCCAGAATTCTTTCTTGTTTGAATAGATTTTTATCATCTAGACGTCTGCCTGTACAATGATTTAACGTGTACAATTTTGATAGAATTCATTTTTTGTTTTTTTTTGTCAAGTGAAGCTCGTGGCTGACTCGAGTCCGAAACCCAACTAGACCTGCATGGTCTATGTGGTGACGCAAGGATTTCAATCAGCTTCTGTATAACCACCCCCTTCGTTTACATTCTACGCATCATGAGTAGTTATTCAGAACAAATTTCAGCATCTTATGTCCATGTTTGCTGTCATGCCTGCGCCACTGTCATTGAACCCCGCATCATCCCCCAACTTTGATTGGTACGAAGGAATCTACTCCGCTATCTCCGCCGCCACTTTGCAGTTGTGCGTATGTTACCGGTTACTTAATAATGTTTTTATCAATTCATTCTAGAGGCACAAGAGGCGAAGTATGTGCTTGTTTTGATGAATATTGAATACTTGTCATGTAGCGGGTTTAACACCGGGTTTACGCGGTCGTCTTCCCTATCGGGTTATAAGCGGCTACGCCACCCTACACCAAACCCCCCCAAAAAATGCATGTGATTCTCCAGTGGCAGGATGCTGAGAAGTAAGTGTCAAAAAACGGAGCAGTGGCCGCCCGTCCCGTGTGCGCGCAACACAGTTTCTTTTCTTGATCGCCAGTTTATCGGAATGTGCCGAACTCGATGATATTGACATCGATTATGAGATCGGATTAGATGCTTGTCTCCCACATTGCGTGAGATCCTAGGATGCTTCTGCCATCTTTCCACTGTATACTTAGCAATCGATGACGTTAATTAATCTTCCATGTCTTTCTCATTTTTGCGTGAGAATTCTTTTTCTCACCCGCTTACATTATCCATCCATCCATCCATCATCTTTATTTTATTAAAGAACAGACATGTTCCGTAGCCAGGAGCTTAACACCATAACTCTGAGCCTATAAACAGAACTACATGGATAGCTGGTGCTGAGGCTTTGCATTCCCTGTCAGCACTCAACCTAGGCATCAGATATTGAGCCACCCAGCAAATAACCATTGAAGAATCCCGCAAGCGAACGGGATCACAAAATGTTTGAGATTCCATTTCCCTGGGGGAAACACCATAGCTATGTACCCATGTACTCCAAATCCCACTACTAGGTGTTGCGGTGGGCTGTAAACGCAAGCCTTCTGCTCATTTGATGATATACGGACGACACTTGTCATCCCATGTTTGCTCAACTGGCACTTTCGAGCCGATCAGCTACTGCTCAGCTCTCGCACTACTTCTTTGTATGGGACTTACGAAAGCTTCATAGAAGTGCGAGGCTTCCATATTTTTATCAGCTGACTCATTTGAGATTTCTTCGAGGCACTATGACGTGAGTCTAATTCATACATCAAGTGGAAACTAAACATCACAGGCATGTTCATCGATTTTTCCACTACTAGCCTTGTTGCTCCCATGGGCTCATCAACGTTCAACATTTATTACCCACTACGAAGCCCCACATCGCTGCCGAGATGCCCTTTAATTCTGAAAGCATATACGAGTAGTCAATATACATACCACCCCGCAAGTGCCACAGATTTCCTGTTTTCGCTACTTTTGAATCATTAACTCTCAACAGATAACTTGATTGCCACGCTGTCTGTCGTCGGCAATCTGCGGGGCATAACAAGAGTGCCCCATGACGGTTCCAGAACACATGTTACTGTTACACTTGTTCACCTCACCGCTATGTAACAACGAACTCACGCCAAACGTTAAAAAAAGAACAAAAGTCAAATCACGGTTGTCGATTTCCCAATTCGGTTTTCGAGTCGATTATCAGTCCTTAACCTTGGCTTGACTAAAAATGAATGCACTATTCCCAGCCTCGGCGCACGTCGGTTTCCGTCGGTTCTTGGGGTCAACCGTAGCCCGCGTTCGGAGTTAGTGGTAATCATGACGTTTATCATAAATAGTGGATGGGTCCTAAATCACCTCGGCTTGTGTGAATGGCAATTGTTATGTCAAGACATAACCTGGGAGGTTAGAGAGGTTAGAAGCCGAACCTCACCAGGTAGGTACCTGCTTTAGCGCAGCTCTTGAAATATAAGGTTCACCCTGCAAACATCCTTTACTTGTACTCATATCTCGTCCTGGCGTATGCAGATTTTTCCCCTTCTATTCGCCTTGTTCCACTACTACTCGCCTTTTTCCCCACTATTCGCCTTTCCCCCTTACTATTCGCCTTGTACATGCCTTTGTCAAACAAATGCGAAATTTCATTAGAGCAGAACTAGCCAAAAACCTGAGGGGGCAACTCCGCTATGATCGGCGCCCGCTTGAATGCAAAGAGTATATGGCTTTGGGCTCGGACACCAGTAAAGCCAGACTGTATGCGATGTGCCGCCTCGGAGAATGCGCCATATACCTTCCATCCTGACCCATTAAACAATGAAGGCGATAAAAAACCAATTAGCAAGGCCATCCGCGGACACAGCAAATGGTTATTTATTGAGAAACTCGCGCACCAAGCTTTGTATCGATTCAACCTAGCGGTACATGTACAAGTGACGAGGTATGTGCCTGTCACGAATACTGTGGCAGCGGGTTTAAACACCTGATCTCGCACGGCTGCCGTCCCTATCGGGGCGGGGTTGCACGCCACCTTTGCGCATAAGGATCATGCATGTACCGCCAACGCCATGTGATCCCCCGGGAGGCAGGATGTCGAGAAGCACCCTCAAAAAGAAGGCCGCTAATGGCCGTCATCTTCCAAGTAGCGCAGAGTCATGATTAGAAGGAGAAAAAGGCAGCCAGGACATCGGAATGAAACGTATGACAGGCCAGGGCTGACGAGCCTGGCTGAACGGTGTCCTTGTCAATTGAGTGAGGGTCACGGATGTATGTCGAAGAGGATGTTATTTTAGTTAGCCATAGAGACATGTTTGAACGACAACATTATGCGGGTACCATCCTGCGATTCCGTGGACTTGGTGAGCTTGAGGGCTGAAAAAACCAGGTTTTCCTGGATCGAGATCAAAATGATTCGAAGGTTTCCGACATGAAAGAACCTCTATAGAGAATCGGATGATGAGACCCTGGTCATAGTGGGGTAGCAAAGTAGCCGGATGCGGTGCCTCGGTTTACGCCGTTGGTGAGTTGCCCCCATAGATGGATGAGTGGAAGCGGAACTAATTCATAAGTCGTGTAGTAGGAAGCATGTGATCGGGTCACTTGCAACATTACAAGCGAGATTGGCTGTCAAGGTGCTCGCACCTTGTACGATGCTTGCTCTAAGCAAATACACAATCTCCAAGATAAGGATTCACTATAATAATTAACGGCCCCAACTTAAATCACAGTCTTTTAGTTCTGATCTGCAGAGAAAATAGCGACCAGGAGGTAGGTGCACAAACTTAGCTGCTCACCTGGCATTTCCGTATCGAGGAATGCTGGCTATCGCGTGTTTCTAGAAGCTAATTCACTTTCGCAAGTATATCACACATCTCGCCCATTCTGCTTTAGATTTCCCACAAAGGTGCTTCGAAGTGAAAATGGTAAGCGTCGGTAGCACATTAAGTGGCGATCATCAGACGGGCGTGCTCGTCCATTCCTCAATCATAGTCTTCTCGGTCTGATGGACTTGCTCATATCCGTTTTGTACCCATTTTGTGTCCTACTGATATGTCTCATCTGACTGCTAGAAAGGACCCCAATTCTGAAAGAAGAGGTGTGTGCTTAGCCCATGAATGTATAATCCACCCATTTCCCTGCAACCCAACCCTCGATACGGTCACCTGGAATGTGTCGATGGATCTGCTTGTCTGCAGCGTAATGTACCGAATTGGATCCTGGCAATGTTATAAAAGGCTTGCCTAGCAGCTGTTCATTATCTCACAACTCGACTTGCCAGCCGATTTTCACCCTCTGTTGTCTATATCATTTCTAAATTCTACTAAAGTGGGTGTGCCATTCCTTCTATATGTATATCAGCGTGTTAAATTTACCTTCAGAGAATGACGTCTTGGGCCAACAACCGCATTGACCTCTTCGTCCTTGGCTCTGATTCCGCCATTTGGACCAAATGGTGGGACGGTAAATCCTGGGGTCCCGGTGAAAAGGACTGGTCAAGCCTTGGAGGTCAAGCTATCTTTGAACCCGTCGTTGTCGCTTGGGGACCAAACCGCCTCGACCTCTTCATTGTCAACTACAACCACGCCCTCCAACACAAATGGTGGGACGGCTCCAAATGGTCCAACTGGGAGGACTTTGGTGGAGAGTGGGCTGAGAGACCCTCCGTCGTCTCTTGGGGTCCTAACCGCCTCGACGTCTTCCTCGTCGGCAAGGACCGCGCATTGTACCAGAAGTGGTGGAACGGCAGCTCTTGGAACAATGGCTTTGCCAACCTCGGCGGTCATTTAGAAACATCGGTTTCCGTCTGCTCATGGGCCCCTAACCGTATCGATATCTTTGGTGTCGGTGGCAATCACGCCATATACCACAAGTGGTGGAATGGCTCCAGCTGGGGTCCAAACGGCACAGCGGGAACTTGGGAGAACATGGGCGGCACCTGCTATGGTCAACCCGAGGCCATTTGCTGGGGCCCTGACCGTATCGACTTGTTCGGCATTGGGGATGGGTCTGCGCTTTACACAAGGAACTGGGATGGTTCCAAGTGGAGCAGCTGGACATCCCTTGTTGGGACATGCCGCAGGGTTCCTGAAGTCGTATCTTGGGCCAAAGGCCGTCTAGACGTCTTCGTCATAGGTGAGCTAATCTTATTGACCTCTAAATTCTTCACTTTCACCAGTTTGGCTGACAATCACGTCAACTTAGGCACGGACAACGGGGTCTATCATAAATGGTTTGATAACAACAAATGGCAGCCTGGCGAGACTTCGGCATATGAAGCGATGCAAGGAAGTGTGACTCGCGAGCTCACGGTCATTAGCCAGGCTGCAAATCGCCTTGACCTCTTTGTTATTGGGGTGGATAGCAACTGTTACACCAAAACCTGGGACGGAACTTCTGGTGGCGGTTGGAAGCCGAGCGTCACTGGGTACGCCAACTTGGGTGGCACCTGCTTGAGCGGTGTTGGAAGAAGCTCTTGAGAGATGTAACCTCTCGAGTACCGAAATATTTCCCTTTCTCTCTACTTGTACTTGTATTTTTTTTCTCGAGTTTACGTACCCTTCCTCACAGCCCACCCTTTTTTGATTGCTCACTTGGTACTCGCTCAGCGCCTTCGATGAAAATGAACTTTTGTTCAGTCCTCTTCAGTGTGACTACATTTTACTCGGAAAATAGAACAGATTGACGTCCAAGAGGGGCTTCAGTTTCCAACCTTCATGGTTTGTTGTGTGCTCCAACGGAACCGCGGAGTGGAGAAGGCGCTTATGAGCAACACACGTTCATCTATACGACGTCAATGTCTGATACCTCGCGATAAAAGCTTTTTGGGGTGTTGCTATTGAGGTGCCCTCTATCAAGGCAAGCACGTCATGTATTCAATACAGCCCACTCGTAAACTGGGCATACCATCAATTAATTGTTACGGACTATCAACTCGGCTGATTCAGACCACCAAACAATGTGCGACGCCAAAGATGTGACCAAGTGGGATTGTGTTTTATGATCGCTGTTCAACGCCACCGCACAACTATTACACAGCTTAACTCAAGTTATTCCCAAAGTAGACATTAATGGGTTATCAGAGGCTGATCATATTTTGTCACATATCAGGCGAAATACATAGCGTCATGACCACATGCATTCACGTTAACTTTAATTTCGCTCTGGGATACTACAATCCCACATTCAGTATACGAATTATGTACCTATATACATTATCAAGATCAAGGGCAGGCGCCAGTGAACGCGACCGCGCCCAATTCATCCGCTACCCCGCCAATCGCACCACTTGTAAGCCCCTCAAGTAAGTCAGCGACCACCTGCGGCTGGTCGGAGCAGTAGACGTCTTTGAAGCTTATCAATGTGGCACTCCCGCCGCAGATGCTCTTAGCGCTAAGCTCTTCGACGTAACTTGCAACAATTGCACCATTAAAGTTGAGTGGTCCGTTAGCGAGAATGAACAGATGAGAGAAGCTAGTCGGCGTCTGCGTGTATCCTGTCATCTGTTCAGTGAGGGCAGTTCCGCCAAGGACACTGCTACGCGTTGCTCCAGGAGTATTATCAGTTCCGCTTGAAGATGTCAGCGGTCCTGTCTGTGATACAAGGTGAGCTACAAGACGCAACAATGAAATTCTAGTGATGTCAAGTACTTACATACCACTCTGAGTCATGGAAAGATCCAATTTTACTGTAGAATGCCGCCTGAGTAGCAGTGTACTTATAGTCGTTGGCCGTATAGGCTTTAGTGGTCCCTGATGGGCAGTTTAAAATGACACCTTCAAGCCCTGATGGTGCCGACGCCGCCAGGTATGTGGTAGATAGAACAGTAGCGATGGCAAGCAATGTGCGTAGAGACATTTTAGCTTGGGGTTATTAATATGGGCCATCTTCTCCGGGCTTTTATAACCAAAACCTAAGTCAATTCCCCATATAACTGGTAGTGATCACCAGGCGGGGATTCTGTGGTGGCAATGAGCTAGTCACCTTGGAGAAACCGTGTCTCACGTTTGGGGACGCAAACCCTGGCGCTCGTCGCTAATTCTGCGCTCCATAGGTACAGGACCTCGGCCTCCATCTGTCAGCTAGTCTTGGCCTTGTTTCAAGTTGGTAAGGAGCGCACAGTCTCCGATACTTTCGTGTGCCGGATCACTTGGCTCCAGCCGATGACGCAACATTAAATGAGCCTAAGATCCTGAAAAGCATAGAATTTATGGTGAAGAACCCACAGATAAGACAAGTAGATGAAAAGCCCAGAGACTGGACTGATGCAAGAGGATGTAGAGGACGTTGAGTATGAATGCGGTCGCCGATGACCGATTGTTAGGAATAGACCCAGCCGATGTCATAGGACCTCGTTGCTAATCAATTGAAGCTTGTATTATTTAACCATTTCCGGGCAGGAGATATTGTCCAAATGCCAGCAAGCAGTGTATAAGTGGTACTACAGATGTGAGTTATTCAAATTGTTGCTTTGTCGTTGGCCTTGAATGCCTCTAGAATTCGGACGAAACAATTCGCACAGGACTATGTCTTATACCGACCGAAGGAAAGGACAACCATGTGCCATTAGCACACTTGACCAGTGATCCTGGGAAGCTCCCCTACTATCCTGCAGCTGGTTTTACGATCCCGACACAAACCCGCGGATCAGGTGATTTCACTACGGTCTGTTGACAAAACTCAGGGAATCTTAAAAATGGGTGAATTAAACGAGAAAGAGAAAGAATTGATGGAATGTGAGATGTACACAAATAACGGTAAGTTGTTACGTCTCTTAAATTCTACATGAGACTTGAGAGGCACTATATGCGACCAAGAAAGTATGTTTACGTAGATATAAATGCCCTGATTCATCAGAAGGATGACAAGAGGGTGAGATGATCCACTCAATAGGCGTTTTGGCCTGTCTCGGATGTTGCTTAGGTTATCGACACTCAAGGAACAAGACTCTCAGGGCTAGTTCTGGGATCGCCACAGGTGGTTCATATCCCACAATCCGAGTTCGAGTGTGCCTTTATGACCCAGAAAACGAGTGGCGTAACGCCATTAATGCACCTCGTTATCCGGCAGGTTGGAGGATGGTACCAGGGCATGTATACCTGACAGGCGTCACACAAATGCCAGGATCCCCGATGTACCCACAAGATTCCCTGCCTGGTTGGTTGGACCTGCCCGCAGAACGTGATCGACCTTCTATGTGATCATATTTCCTTCTCATACCACCTTACTTCAAATTCGTTCTAAAATTTGAAACTGTAATCAATCGGACTCAGTCAAAACTCTCAATTTCACATCTGCCTGCGCCATCTGCCTGTGTTTTTCCTTGTCAGACTGAGAAGGATTATAATTGTCAACAACTGAACACTTCACATCAACATTCAATTTTTTTAATTACAAGCATTTGATGAACCTCAAAAGCCCAGAATCCACATTCAAGTCATAACGATGATTTATGTTACACAATTCACAAGTGGTTGCCACTGCGGATACACCCATTCCCTTTTTCTTTAGGAGAATCTATTGGATGATCGGATAATTTTGTCAGCAAAGACTAGCTTGGTGGAGCGGAATATGCGAGCGACTCGTGGAGGTTTAGTTTGGAGGATAGATAGGATGTCCGAAAAGGGCAACCGCCTGCCCTTCTTGGTAACGAGCTGTCGGCGTTATACCTCGAATACATATGTACTTACTATGATACTATGCTGATAGCGTCAAGGACTGTGACACCAATACCTGGTCTCTGGTTGGCTGGCCTGAGTGCAAACGACGAACATATACCAGCTACATAGGCTTCAATACACTTCTACGGCTCCAATGGTGGCAGGCAATAGTCGGCTCACTTGTTTGCCTTGAAATGGAAGTTGATTGATGGTTCACGTCCTAGGCTGTTTGATCCGGGTTAGTGAGTTTCATCAATGAACTAACACATACATTCTGATAGCATATTGATACTTATTACCATAGTACATGCGACTAAGCCCAATAGTGAACGCCGTTGCTGATGATCAGAGGTAATGTACTCCGGTACCTCTGGACGCTGGATAAATAGATATGGATGAGACTGGAAGCCGTCGACTACGAGGTACAGAAGCAGTTAGCCCTCGGTTACTCGCATCAGACACCCGACACACCCGAACAACATCAAAACCTAACACCATTGCGCACCTTTCGGCCACTCTACTTACAGCGCAACGTATCGTTCCTCCCACCAAAACGCTACTTGAACTGAACTGTCATCAGCCAGTGCATATGAAAGGGTCTTCGTGCATTGAGCCGTTGTCCGTCGTTGTTACGTGCAACCGCTCCTCCCTGTAGAGACAGAAATGATAACCCTCTGATAGATCCGGTCGCAAGCTACCAAAAGTTCTGTAACGGTACCAGATGGTATACGATAAGTAGCTGCAAGACTGGCAAGAGAGAAATATGGCCCAGATCGCTGCCAGCGTCAAGGCACAACTCTTCATGTTCCGCAATGACACCAAGCTCTGGACGATTGATGAGGTTGTCTAGGTGGCTTCTTCGAGACTAGGAGATCTCATGGCGCCTGTCCTTGCTCGTCGACAAAATGAGAAATTATGTGCAGAAGTTGTCGGGGGGAAAGGGATGAGAACGTGGGAAATCACGACAGCAACACCTGAGTAAACTGACTCCCACTCCCCGGGTGTGATCTAGTTTGGCCTTCAAACCAAACCAATCTCGACTACACGGGGTGGACAGAAAAGGCTAAACTTTGTGTTTAAATCATTTGGAATTACTATGAAAATAATAGGTCTGTTGTAATTTAACTATTAGAACCGCGATGGGTAAGAGGTGTGCTGTAAGCTTGCCTTGATCGCTCTGAGTATAGCGTAGAATTGGTAAGAAAAGAGTTAGAGAGGTTTGATGATTGATGCTCAAAAAGAAGCCATCTGTTAGCTGTCAACCGTATGGTCTCAGTTATATTTATCGATAGCTCCACTATACGCAGCGCCAACGGAATCCGTCTTTGAGCTTCGGTTCTCCTTTTTCCTTGAACGCATAGTAGAGCTGCTTCGGAGCCCACATAAGTCTGCATGTACACCAATCTAGTCGCGTTGGTCGTCACTGTTTCCCAGGATGTCGCTCTCGAGACGGTCTCTGTGAACAAGTGGTGCTCTGATAAGATCAAGTGATCACAATATGGGCTGAAACAAAATTTTGAGGACCACTGATCCAGGGGCAGTTGTCATTGTGTCAAACAAATTCCCTTTTTGGTCCCGGGTTGCACACGCATTGCTTCGATGCCGCAAAAGGTAGAAAGAGACTCGTTTTGAATAGCCTGAGTTAAACCCATCACGTAGGATGACAGCCGCTTCAAAACCCTACCGTATACCTCTTGGAGGTCAACGTTCAATGAATGCTATGTCAAACTAAATATCGAGCACTAGTATATGTTGCGAATGGGAACAGAGTTCCAAGCCTAGAAAAACAGCTGATGGGCCGGAATACCATCTGTCCCAGACTCCCAATAGCTGGCGCTATCTCACACAATGACTGATGATGGAAAGATCCTCGCTATTCTTGGAGCAACTCCATTACTTTTTCGATCTGATTGGTTTCATCAGCTTCTCGTGCTTCTCAGCCGTTGGTATATAGGCTTCAAATTTTTGCTTGCACCCCCCAAGTCAAGATGTCTCTACGCACACTCTTTACCATCTTTACCGTTCTATCCACTGCATACTTGGTGGCATCAAATTCGCTTGCGGCGGTTGACCCCAAGTGCCCACAGGGAACTTTACCAGGTTTTACTATCAACACCTTCCGGTATACCAACGTTACCCAGAACGTCTTCTACAGTAAAATTGGCTCCTTTATTCACTCTGAGTGGTATGTAAGTATCCAAGACCTCCGAACTCCCGTCATTCTCTCCTGTGGCTTACCTTGGATTATAGACGGGACCGCTGACCTCCACTGAGGGACAAGACAATGCGGTCGGAACAACGCGTAGCAGTGTTCTCGGTGGGACCGCCCTCACGGAAAAAATGATCGCATTCTCGTGGGAGCCTGATAAATTCACCCAGCGGTTCAGTCTCGCCAATGGACCACTCAAATTTGGCGGTGCAATCGTTCCCAATTACACCGAGGAACTTAGTGCAATGAGCATCTGCAGTGGAACTGCCACATATGTGACTATTACAGATGTGTTCTGCTCGGACAAGCCACAGGCCATCGCCGATTTGCTCGCTAGCCTTACAAGCGGTGCAATTGGCGGAGTGGCGAAGCAGGTGGGCGGCATCGCATTCAATGGAACTTGTCCCACTTAGGTATGTGAGCCGTTGATGGAGGTGATATATAACTCACTGTGTCGTCTAGATCTAACTGGAACCAACCTCTGTGACATGTGCGCCATTGTGGTATTCCGGGGTCTTGTCTGAAATCTTCTGGGACCCAGTACATTTTAGGTTTAGGAATGAGTTAATTATTCTTTACAATCCTCCGGTATATATTATTGATAGTTTCGGCTTGTGTTTTGGTATCGCTTAGTGTACGTCGTTACTGATGACCGGAGGAATATACCTGTCACCTACTTGCTATAACACGGGAGGTGTTCCAATTTGCCCTGCAATGTCATGATGAAATACGACAATGATCGCACCTATTTTATTTTGGCCATGTCAATCCTAGAATATTTGTTGTCGTCCCAGCAGCCATATTTAAGAGTGCCTAATTAAAAATGCTGTACTGGGGCCTGTGCACAAGCTGTTCGCGAATTGTATGATCGCAAGATCAAATCGATGCCTTCGGTTAATCGTTGACTGTGTCGTGTTTTGCAGCCACCCCTTTTATATCCCAGTCGGACTAGTAGGTGTAGTAGTCTGAGTTCAGCAAGAGACACTTAATTCGCCTGTTAGTGTAAAGCAAGGAAAGTTGTACAGCGTAGGTGAAAATGATGCATGGTGGGAAGTAGTAGTGCGTGACAATTTTAATCAATACTCAACTCTTCATGTTACATATCTTATCATTGTCACAGTGCCAGCACAGGAACTAGCACAGAATCTACATTATTTTCATCGCTAGCAAATATTTCGAGCAGGTCGCTAACGGGCTACTTATGATGATATAAGTTAAGTATCTTTTGTAAGGACAGGAGAAGTATAGAAAAAGTCTGTGAAGATAATAAAGTGGTTACGAATCTTGTCTGCCTTCGTATGGAGGAAGTGGTACACTATCTCTTCCATGATCATACACGCTTCCATTGGCCGATTGAGCGTTGAGCCACTGCGCATTCCTTCCAGAAACCACCATCAAACGTGGCGTATCCTCACCTCGCTCGGCCAGCCCGCGGTTGAGCTCCTCAGCCAGTTCGTGCAACTTGTTCATTGTGACGCCTAGCTCACCCGCAGTGCGCGTTGCACCGCTACCGGAGCTTGATGATCTCTCGTGTCCAGCAACGGAATCACTCAGTGCCGGAGTCTTGGTTGCTTCGTCATAATGCAACTTAGAGCGTAATACATCATGGCCGCGAGCTTGCAGCACAAAGGGCTCCACATGCTGATTCGGGAAATGACTAGGAGGAGGTGACGAAGTGGATGACGGTGATGGACCAGAGAATGGTGATACAGTAGCATCAGTACGCACTGAACACATATACGTTAGAATTGAATGTAGACTTGTGGGATTGAAATTTACACATACTTTCATCGTCACTGAATGCAGAAAGTGGAGCAGCGCGTTCCTGGTTCACACGTTTTCGCCTTCGGAGGTATAGTAGACAGGCGATTACCAGGAGAAGGAGTACAAAAATACCGCCCACGGTGCCACCGGCGATAGCACCGACTGGTGTGCTAGATGCACTGCTAATAGCAGCAACACTTGTACTCGGACCTCCAAGTATTATTGTGCTGTTTGGTGACTGGACGGTGGTAACGGCCGTCGTGGCAAGCGGTACAATTGACGTTGCCCCATTGCCCACGCTCGCTTCTGTCCCTGGGCTCGTACCCGTGCTCGTGCTCGTTCTTACGCTCCCGTTTGCACCTGTAATAGTCATCACGCTTGTCACAATGCCTCGAGTTGTTGTTTGCGTGCTTGGAGCATTCGGCCCAGGAGCGCTTGTGCTGGGGGTTATTGGGGAGGTATTGGGAGAGGGAGGAGGTGCTGATGCTCGTAAAGCTATATTTGTGAGGTCAGAGGGTAATACGACTGCTCCCCATGGGGCATCACCGCCGTTCTTTTCAATGTTTACCGTGGAAGACCACCCCGAATCGTCGATATCCGCGGCTTCAAAGTTTTGTGGGATATTTTGTGTCCCGCGCCAACCATCCCTTCCTGTTGACACCGACGCCGTGGAACCGTCCGAAAGAGTCAACTGTACAGCTACCAAAAGTCCTGCAGCGGTCCCAGGTGGGTTGCCACCGTTAGTCGCAAGAACGGCAAATACAACGGGTGCGCCCTCCTGTGCATTGAGTGTTATCGAGTATCCCTGGGCAGCTGCCCAAACGGTTTTCCCATTATTTGCGGGTGACCTCGTCCCTCCGATCTGTTGCCCGTTGATGAAAAGAGTGAAGTAGTCGTCCGCAGTAATAAGAACATTGGCAGTCACAGCTGCTACGCCTGAGCGAGGCGAATATGTTGTCCGGAAAGCCCAGTCGCCGAGTGGCTCTTGCAGATCAAGACCATCGGATAACCAGATCCAGGATGCGTCTTGCCACTGCTTTACAAGAGCGTCATTTGGGGCAGCTCGAGATTTCAGCATCTTCATCCTTGGACCTGATGAACCTATAAGCACTGCCAAGATTTTGGCAACTTTTTTTGTTAATCAATAGGCACATACTAGCTGATGTTTGACGACACGACACGAGAAGCCAGAACGGGAGCCAGGAAGGTTGGCTATACGCCTTCACGACAGTCGAGTTTTGAGAGCAATAAAACGGCGCTACATTGTTTCCGGCACCGTTTGGTTGATGAGGCAAGCGAAAAATGAGAGATCGCCATCAGGCATGCAGGGTTTTCCACAATGTAGTGATGTTGCTTTGATGGCATCCTGTAGCACGTTTCATAGACTTACATAGACAGTTACCGCATGTATATACATTCCGCTATAGATACAAGACCCAAATGGACCTTCATGGATAGGCAAAGGAATGTCTTAACATCACTGGTACTGTGAGAGCAAGCCGAAGCGCGTAGAGCCTTAGCGGTACAATGATTTCGTGGGAAGGTCCATCGCTAAACAGCGCCATAACTCCATACGTCCCGAAGAACAACAATCAAGGTTCCTCAGGTATGACAGGCTTGTCACTTAAAAAAAATTTCAGCGTGACCCATGGGTTTGAGGGAATGGCGGTAGGAGTACCTGTTCTGTCTAGAAATGAGTTGTTTATGTTTTGTAAATAGAACCCAGTTGCCAAAGTTTACAATTGGTCACTATCGCAATCCGTGAGATTACTTAGAGATAAAAGGGGTCAATACGCAGCTAGTTCAAAATGAGTAGCTTGCGGGCGAATGATGCGAGCGTTGACTTGCGCACGTTTCAGGTTGTCCTTGACTCATCGACTCCAGTGTAACCTGAAAATTAAAGATGTGCCTCTTGTTGGTTGTTTAAAACTACTCCTATTTGAGGGACTTGGGAGGCCCACGGTAAAGATCTTCTGAAGGGGTTGACAGGATGCTTTGGTTCTGCGCCTCAAGTGGCAACTGGCACATCTTGTCTCCTATTTCAAGTGCTGACACATTTTTGCAGTGATTGCATCTGATTGATTGCTCGAACATGTTCTGATATCGCTCGAAGACCTGGTATTCATGCTTGGTGGCGAAACATGGATATGAGAAGCGGTAACAAAAATCTTGTTGCCAACTTGCAGACTTTCTGTGAGCCAGAACTGGATAACCAACGAGAGCACACAACAAAGATGATTTAAATACGCCAGAAACGCATAGAAACCGTTAAGGCATAAGCCATGCTCGCCCGAGCAGGCGATTGAAAGGATGTCTCTACAGCTAGCATGATTGGCATATTACTGTGCGTGTTGCCAGAACTATGACTGAATCTGGGTCATCTATAGGTTGGGTAACAGCAGCACAACACCGAACAAAAAGTTGAATTTTGCGATTACATTGCAGATTGCTCTCACCTTTTATCTCTCCTCAAGACAAAGGTTCAATGCGGCCGTCCAAACTCATTTAAGGCTGAATGATCAATTGGGAGGAATGATAAATTTCAACGCTTTGTTCAACTCATTTGCAAGGCTAACTATCGCATGCCGCCCGCCAGAGCCTTCTCTTACCCCACACCACGATCAATTGCAACTAGAAGTGTTCATTGTAGACCCGACGACGACAGATTTTCACACACATTAACCGAGTGGAGGTCGAGCCGACCTTGAGATTTACATCTAAAACACAGTAAAGTAATTGGGAGATAATTATAAGTGTAGAGTGTGGTACAAGATACCAGGGTTCAAGGTTACTGAAGACCAGTTCAGCTTTTACAGGGCAAGGTCCTGTTGTTACAATGAACTAGAGCGCTTGAAGCATATGTCGTGATCTTTCTTCGACAAGCTTTCAAGACAGAAGCTCAACTGTTCAAGCCCTGAGCTCCCAAACAGGATCTTGATCATCGTTGCCCGCCCATCCTTCAACTCTCAAAGTGCGTCCCACGCTTGGGATCTGCACGCCGCTTCTCGACCGTTTTGCGAACTTTACGTTCAGGGCGGACGACTATGATGGGTACTGGTGAATGAGTCAAGCAATATCTGTTCTCAGAGAATAAGATCAACAGTGCGTTGGATGAGCAAATATAACGACATACTTGCTGACACTTCCAATCGTTGAGCCCATATTCATATTGAGGGCAAGGCCGCTCAACATGCTGCGCTTCCCGCGGGTACCCACTACAACGCTGTCGGGGCGGTACAGCGCGATAAGGCGGTCAAGCGTGTCTGTGATACGGCCTGGGATGTATTCAAGGATAAGGGAAAGCTACATCAAGAGGCAGGGTGAGTATCGTTCGGATGAATTGAGAAAATCACGTGCTAACTTTACGGTCAGGATCACATTCGACTGACTTGGCTTGAATCGCACGCATAAGCTCGCGTGCTTCATCACGAACTATGTTGTGGTCTTTTTCTACGAAGGAAATCAGCCTTCGAGCAGAGGCGAGAAACAAGGCACCAACCCAGAGCGTCCTCATCAACACCACGAAATACAATCAACTCATCTCCATCCTGCACTAGGGCTTCAAGACTCCAATCCAGCGCCTCGCGTCCACTCTCATCGGGTGATGTAGCACAAAGAAAAACACGTGTGTTGCGCGTTCGCCGATAACCCTCGCTTTTCACTTGTAGTGTGAACGAGAACATACTTGCGGATTTGTT
>JABCKK010015927.1:0-27126 GCA_018221785.1 Calocybe gangraenosa
TGAAAAGTATTTCTGAAAAGTTGCTCAGAGAAATTTGTTTTGTTTTTTCTGGGGAAATTTGAATAGGTAGTTACAAAACATATTACTTTAATACATTTTCCCCTAGGAAATAGGGCTGGCTGCCCGAAGTGTAAGTAACAAGTCCTACTGAAGAACCATCAGAGCCTGCCCGCTATTACCATTAGCTCTATGTACGCAAGTTCTGCACGTTGTGAGTTATGCATTTACAATCTGTACAAAAGACCAACCACGAATTCTGGGCTCACACAAGCTCCGGAACCGAAGTAGTCTACGTAACCCATCGTGTTAGGCGTTGACCATAAATACAGCCGGGATCCATCAAAGAAAAACAAGAAAGACCTTCCCTACAAAACACAGATGGAGAGCGAATCTTCAGCCCAATTTTCCCTTTTCAAGGATAGTATCGCGAAACGTATCATTTCGCACCCCGAGACACGGCGCCAGACGCAAGACGCATCTGAGCTCGATGAATTTTCCTCATATTTAGCTTCTGAAGCCTGGACCACGCTTCTTCCTAGTGTCCGAACTGCTTCATACGAAACACGTGGTGATATACCTACAGACATTGATAGTATATCTCTGGACGCTACGTCCGTAGCGTTCTCTGATACTCTCGTCTCGTATGGCTTTGTATCGGATTACGAGGATTCGTTGAAGTTCTTGAATAAAACACTCAAGGACTATCTCGATGACGCTTGTGCACGCCCTCCTGTATGGTCCTCTACGCGGACGACTGAGTGCGAAATTTGTGAACGTGAAGTACCCTTAACATACCATCACCTCATCCCACGTTCCACGCATGCGAAGGTCCTTAAAAAGAAGTGGCATCCAGAAGCGATGCTGAACTCTGTTGCGTGGTTATGCAGGTATGTCGAACATGAACATGCACCACCATTTATATCCCACGACTTAGCACTGGCTTAGACCGTGTCATTCTGCCGTACATCATGTTGCAACAAACGAAGAGTTGGCGCGCGAATACTATACAGTGGAATTACTTCTTCAAAGAGAAGATATCTTAAAGTGGAGGGCTTATGCGGCGAAACAGCGATTTGGCATACGTCGAAGATGACAGGACACTGCGTAAATTTTACGTTCCGTATGAGGTTCCTGAGGTTCTCGTCAAGTATGTGCTAGCTTCCCGCGCCAAAGGTTGGGTCTAATGTACATTAGCTCTCTTGAAGCCTTCCATAGTACCCCAGTCAGTAAACTCTGCTGAGAAATGCTCATATTGATAGCACGAATGAATTGTATCGTGAGTCATCAGTTCTGATTACTCTCAATAGCAACAACTTTTGATTGTGCTCCAGCACACGTTATAACCCCGCTTCGCAACATGATATACTTGAACGTGTCCTTTAACACCATATTACATCGTGTTGTAGCCTGTGCTCTTGCCTTCGTCTGACGGGTCGTTGTCTTTCGCTAGTCCGCGTGCAACGGCAGATTAGAAAAGAGAATGTATGATATGAGTTGACTGTTCATCCTTTTCACAGTTCACCCCATCTTACTGCGGGTTGAGCACTGGTATTCTTCTGGTAAAACGTGATGTTCTTGAACCCAACCAATTGCCAATGGAACCTGCCAAAACGAGAGGGCGGATATACAATTCGCGTTTAACTATGTAGTATATTTTGAAAATAATAAGCTGACCCGGATCTTCAACAAGCTAACTCATGTACGAGGTCATAGAAACAGGCGCGAACCTGATTAACTATCAACATGAAGGGAAAAAATCATCCCTATCACCTCGTTCAGTGAAGGTCAAGGGTGGGAATGAAGGTCAAGGTTTTGCTTGGGAATGTCCCCAACGATCACACTTGTAGCTGAAATGGATAGTAGCCTTTGTCAGAGCTGAGCGCTGAGGAAGCAGCTGCATAAGAAGTATGTACAGTCCCAGTTAGAGTAGCCTCAGGGTGGATTTCATATTCCAAGGGATCATTGATCATTGCTTTGTGGCTGTGTTGAGCGCAGCCGTTGAGCCGCCCTGTCATCCCGCTGTTATTAAAAGCTACATAACTACTACAAAGGCTAACAACCCCCATCTTCATTCTCCTCACCACTTTCATCTTCTTCAATACCAAGATGTGGAACAACAATCAGCAGCCCGGCGGTTACAGCTCTCAGCCTCCCCCGTATGTTTCAACAGCCCTAATCCTTGTACATCCATATTCATTTGCGTTTCAAGATTTCCCAGTGCACCAGGCTTTCCAAGCCCGTAAGCGATGCTCGATCTCTCCAACGTAGTAGACGGTTTATTCTCGTACCAGATCTCCAGGCGGGCCTCCTTCGCACGCGGGTTATCATCCTGGATACGCACCAGGTTATGGTGCTCAGTCGCCTGGGTATGTCGGCAGTGACACACCCTTGTAGCCTGTTAACACATTGATATTCAGATACGCCCCGCCTCCAGGCCCTCCCTCAGGGTATGTAGCCGGTAGCGGCGGACGAACCTTGGTTCAGGCATCTGACCATTTTTCTACCAGTTACGCACCTCCTCCAACAGGCTATGCCCCACCTCCAGGGCCTCCCTCATCCGGGTATGCACCGCCCGCGGGACCCCCACCTCACGGGTGTGTCATCTTTAAGCAAGGGTGCATAACATACTTAACTTGCACCTAGATACGCGCCCCCTGCTGGGCCTCCACCGGGTCCTCATGGGTAAGCCGGAGACTAATGGAACTGGAACATAAACTTAATACGTTTTTTTGCAGATATCCATCTGGACCTCACACACCTAGGTTCTTCATTCCCTACCATAACTTGCATATGTCAATCATTTACTTATAACAACTATCCATCTAGTTATGCACCACCTCCCGGCGCGCCACCCCAAGGAGGGTGGGCTCCCCCTTCTGGCCCCCCTCCGACTCAGAAATCGAGTTACCCTGGTCAACAATACCACCAGCAGCACAATAGCGGCGGATATCCCGGCCAGCATAGTGGTCCTCCTCCTGCGCCGTCTGCCTAAATTTCTTTCCATATAGTTCCTGGCTAACCGTAGATGTATTCAGTGGAAACCGACCATATCCACCAACTCAAAGCCCTTACCCGCCTACCCAAGGCTCTTACCCCCCTACTCAAGGCGCTTATCCTCCTGCCCAAGGTCTTTAACCTCTATATAGCGAGTGATCGCGCACCTGAACCTTCTTTTTTATTTATTTAGCTGGACCTCCCAAACCACCCCCTAGCCAACAGCAAACCTATGGCCCCCACTTCCAATCCGGGGGTCATGATGCTCAACCCTTCTTCCAGTACTCACAATGTACGGGGAAGAAGAAGGCGTTATGTGTGAGTTGCTACCATTTAGCAGGAACAAAAGTCATAATGTTATCTCGGCAGATTGGGATCAACTACTTTGGCCAATCAGGCCAATTAAGAGGCTGTATCAATGATGTACAGAACATTACAAACTTCCTCACTAGTCGGTTTCCACCATAGAACATGATCTCTACTCGCTAATCATATCGCCTTCTTTGTTGTGCAGCCCATTATGGTTACAAAAGGGATGATATCGTCACTCTCACAGATGACTCGAATAACCCCCGCCAAAAGCCTACTAAGCAAAACATCGTACGTAGCCTCTAGATTCATGCAGACCCCCAGCGAATCTGTTTTCTAGATTACCGCAATGCAATGGCTGGTTCGCGGTGCCGCTCCAAATGACTCCTTATTCTTCCACTGTTAGTGTCCAGAAAAGTAGTGCAATACTTCAATACTGACGGTTGCAGACTCCGGTCACGGCGGTCAGACCAAGGATCTTGACGGGGATGAAGGAGATGGCTTCGACGAAGGTTTGTGCGGTCTCTCAGTTTCGAGTTTTGCATACTTGAATACTCGTTCTTTTTTCCTAGTCATCTATCCAGTTGATTTCCAGAAGGCGGGTCACATTGTGGATGACGTATGGCCCTTCCACCCCTCACAGCACACTAACTCATACAACGCACTGGTATCCAGGTAATGCACGACATCATGGTGAAACCGCTTCCCCCTGGTTGTCGCCTTACGGCCATTTTTGATGTGAGTTGCCCACATAACTGCAGCTACCCTATCATTGCGTACTAAACCTCATCTAGTCTTGCCACTCTGGTTCAGCCCTTGGTACACCTCACCTTCTTTGTCTCTGATGTATACTCATAACTATTTTTTTTTCTTGCATCCAGATCTCCCATACATCGTGCGCCTTCCAATTTTCTACTTGCAAAACCTTTTATACTGACTTCCTAATTTGCACGTAGTACTCTACTGAAGGCAAGATCAAGGAACCTAACCTCGCTGCAGAGGCTGGACAAGGCTTGCTTTCCGCTGTGAGCTCGTACGCTCGAGGAGACATGAGCGGCGTGTTCAAGTCCGCTATGGGCCTTGTCAAGACTGCAACGGGGAGCAATCAAAAGGCAGATAAGATCACAAAGGCCACAAGGACCAGCCCAGCTGATGTTGTACGTATCTCTTTTTCCCTAGTACAGACAGGAGTATGTGCGCTAATCGGCTTTGATTGCTGATTAGATCTCGTGGAGCGGATGTAAAGACTCGCAGACGAGTGCGGATACCCAAGAGAAGGGAGAAGCTACTGGCGCTATGAGCTATGCCTTCATCGCAGTTCTCAGTACGCGTTTGCATTCCCTAATTTGTCCTACGAGTTTTCAACCATTTACGTGTAGGTAAGAACAAGCAGCAGAGCTACCAGCAGCTGCTTGTCAACATCCGCGATATCTTGAAGGCCAAGTACAGTCAGAAGCCTCAGCTTTCCAGCTCTCATCCCATGGTACGTACTCCCTTCTATTGAGCTCCGACTACATCACATATTCCTATTCCTATTTTTAGGATACTGGCATCTTGTTTATCTGCTAAGTGATTGGGTTCAAGGAAATTAGAAATTGTCGTGTTGATTAAATAGTAATGCCTGTGGCGCATCTGTCAAACGCGGACTTAAAATAATATTTGTGGCACTGTATCATGCAAGAATACAAGGCAAAGATTAAATAGGAGGCCTGCCTTCATGAGTGTACAGTACATATTACAAAAAAGGTAAAGAGTCAAAAGAATCATTCCATTAGATCAAGATGACAGGCAAGCGTTCCGTGCTGTCGGCTCGGTTCTATCCCGTAAAGTGCACACCAGCTCCAGACTAGCAAGAAACACTGATAATCTTGCCATGATAGGAAGCTCCAAACGGGACACCATGCTTCATCCTCTCGGCATTGATAGCAATCTTATCTTCGTCCCCGTGTTCCTCATCGTCGCTGTCGTCACGTTGCACTGAGGCTTTCTTGTCTTTGCCAGAGCCAAGTACAAGCGCGGATAGGTAACGATTGTATACACAGCCTGAATCAAGCCCGATCGACCAGCGTTTGATGTCAAGTCCGCGACTAGCGGCATGTCCGTAGACGACAGTCGCAGGGAAGCATGGAAGGAGCTCTTCCTTCCCGTAAGCAACGGGTAGGTCCTTTTTAAACCCTGCACAGCGTTGCATGTCGTGTTGCCATAGCATAGACCATGGCTGACCGGTGCTTTTCCTGAGAATATCAAATGTTGAGTAACGGGGCATAACGAGAATTGGGATTGGCAAACGTACTGGGTGACTTTGCCATTGACGATACCCCGAATGTTGAGGTTGTTGTAAGGTATAACATTCTGAGGGACTTGCTTAAGGACTGCAAGCTCCTGGAGTGTCCGCCGTTCCATTTCTGTTTCGTGGTCCGTCGAGTTCCTACCCTTCGGAATCTGAGGGACACGCGTGAGCGGTTGCTTCGAGCTATTATAGGGGTGCTTGGGATCCGAGGGAAGAAGGCCGGCATGTACGACGTAAGCATGGGCACTAGGAACGTGTATGATAAGAGGCAGCTTGCAAAGGTAATCATATTGCCCATCGTCCATGGCTTGTGCAATGGTAAAATGATCTCCGAAGAGAACCCATCCGGGCGGAACCATTTTCCACCACTTGCGGTCCTTCTTGCCCATTTCCTCGCTAACCCAAGCATCGTTACTGGGTGTACCGACGATTTTCCATTGAGCGAGAGTCCGATCAAACCAATTACGTCCGCCAGGTTGGTCTTGGATCCAAGCTATCCAGGCGCGCCATTCGATGACTTTCTGATCATGATTTCCCCGTACACCGAGAACGTTGTGCGACGTCATGAATTTGAGAACTTCCATTGAACCGTTATGTGAACCCTTGGTAAGGATGTCACCCACATGGATAAGCACGTCGGAAGAGGACTTGAATTGAACTTTCTCTAGAAGTTTACTGTGAAATAGATGTTAATAGAGAGAAACGCAGGATGGTGATGATGTACGTGAGGGAATTAATAGTGCCATGTATGTCACCCACGATTATAATACGACGATTAGGGTTGTCTGGGGATGAGTTAGGAGACCAGTGGTACGTGAGGTCAAGAGAGGCCGAACCTATAGGAAACTGTTGAGCCGATAGTGTGTGTAGTTCTTGATATTGACTGAAGTCTGGAAAGCCTAGAGTGACATGTCAATTGTCAGATAGCTGGCATGGAGTGGCTGACGGAGAAGACTGACGAGGCTTGCCAATGGAGCTGGACAAAGCAGAGACAGTGTCGCCAAAGCTATAGGAAAGGCCGCTGGAGAAGAAAAAGACGATAAAAAGAGTTATTATAGCGTAGGAGCAGAGTTGTCGGACTGGGAGGTCGAGCATCGCGAGATGCCTTTGGGGACGGCCAACCATATCAGCGAACACATTCAAGGATTGGAGTAAGTAAAATAATAAATCACGTAAACAAATACACACAGCGCCACATCATGCTGTCCTCCTCTAAACGCGGTATCCTACAAGCTCTGTCTCGAACCTCATGGCTATCATCTACCCGCAGTCTTCCTAAAACTCCTTATAGGCCAACATTGGCTCATAGAACTCCATGCGTAGCAACTCGTCGATACACCACTTCTGTCGGTTCAAGTCAGTCTGCAGAACAAGTCTCCTTTCCTGTCGTAAGGCCATGCTCAACACAGGAGAAGATATGCACTGACATAATTACATTTCAAGACACCCGATCGTCGCGAATTACTCATCTCCCGCGCGCAAGAATTCTGGCCACCCCCTCCGTCCATACCACCGGGCTGGAGTTGCACATGGAGGGACTGGGAATACCTTGTGACACTCTACTGGCTTTCACCATACTACCTCAGGCTTCTTCAGATCGAGATGCTCGTTAACATCCGCCATCGTATTCCTGGCGAGACGGTACCCCGATGTCGATGTGGTTCATTCTTGGCTAATCTTGTACTGATATAGAAACCTGTTTCCCAGGTCGTAATAGCTCTTGCTATCCCTCAAGGCCTCATCCTTCAGGTTACCGAAACTATCTCCATATTTTGTAAACAGTTTAGTACCAGTGACCTCATTCTGGCATGGAGGTAAGACCTGCTTGCAACATATCTGGCGCAAATGCAACGCCCACAACTCGTGCACTCGCATGGGCCATCTGGAATCATACCTCATACCTGATCGTGACCGTTCTGCTAGGTCTCGTAACCCCCCCAGCAAGTATGCACAAATTTGATTTTATGTTGTAGAGGGCGCTGACCATCCTACACTCACGTCCAGACTCAGTGTACTGGAGCCCTACAATTTCTTCCTCCCCACTACTCGTCCAGTAATACCTGTTGCCGTAATCGTCGTCGTCGTTGCAAACACGTCTCTACGTACCCTCCTCATTGGTGGAAGAGTCTGGCGAGGTACCCAGAGTTCCTCCGCCGACCAATAAATAAACTGATATACCGTCTTAAAGGTAAATCAGTTACGAAAGGCCAACACCAACACCATAGTCACCAACACCATAGTGTCCCTGCCATCTTGGCAATTCGATAGGGCTGTCGCCTTATTAGCAGTGGCTAGTGCCTTTTATGTGAGCTATTTAGACCTAATTTCCTTTATCATCTACTTGCCCTCAGACAAGCTTATCATTATCGTAATTTTATGTTAGTAACGATGACTTATTGATAATGCTCAGCTGCGAGATGCCACTTATAGTACGTCCCATGCCTATATCAGGACATCCTATAGTTGATTTAGTACCATTTCGTTTAGTCTCTGGCTCAAAACAGCCGTATAGCACTGGTACATTCGTATGGCACGAAAAACTGGGTTAGAGATTGTCTTGTCCAAGGACATAATACATGGGCCATGTTGACACAACGATGTGACGCGATTTCATGATAAACCTATACTCATGCTTTCTATCTTGGCAGCGCTTGTAAGCGACTGCCGTATGGGCTGATCAAGCGTTGGCCTTTTAAAGGGATCATTATATCTCCTGAAAATACAACAAAGCTATATTCATCTTGGATAAGCCAGTAAACCAAGAAAACTAACACGCTACTTTTTTTTAGATTCCGGAAGCAGCTCACGGCTCTTCTGATTCTGCCCATCTAACCTCCTCGTCGGGCAGTTGCTCACCATACCACTTCCAAGCATTTTTCTTGACAAATTCCTCAAAAGACCAAAGGTTCGGCTCCAGCCTTTCGAGAACGTGATATACGTATGTTTCGACAGTGATCGGTGGCGCAAGTTCAGTCGCGGAAGGTAAAGGTGGTGGTTTTGACGGAATTAAACTTTCATCGTCTATTGGGTATTCAGATAACTTCACCATGGGGCCTAGAGGATGAGCCTCAACGACTTTCCGGGTGTACTCCTGTATCTCAGAGGGGTTAAATTGTGTCTGATGAACGGGTTAGTCATCCTCACAGATCCCTCAAAGATGTCCAGAATTCTCATGTCCCGTTCGGAGAGCCCGTTTATCAAAGTTCCTCTGACTGACTTCTCTTCTGAATCCAGTTCACGGTTGCATAGTATGCGACCTTGCTCGTATGGGATGAGACCGGGATATTCCGCCCTCTGTATTCATCATCACTTTCAAAAGTTACGATATCTCAGATCGTTTGCTACCTTTACTTTGTGGCGGGTATAATCCTGCGCAAACGGAAATAGATAGGAAATAGGTACAGGTACTTTATTAGTGATACGGCTCTCGACGGCAAACAGCTAGGTCCTACCAACAGAACGGCTGAGCAGATCTCCAGTTGATCTCCACCGTGACCGATGACTCGCTGGAGGACCTTGGGATGCATAAGTGTACCGTAAAAAAATGCGCAAACCATTATGAGAGAACCGGATAAGGGTGGTTTGCCTATAATGACCCATTATCTTATCTGATCGCTTAACAAACCGTCCAAACGTGACTCAAATTTCAGGACAAATGAGCACTGAGGCGTTCAGTTTGACTAACCATGTCATCTTGCGGGAATCCAGAGGTAGAGACTGACGCTCTCATGCTTCGTAAGCTTGATTTTATATCATTAGAATCATCCGCCAGTCTAACAAGACCAAGGTCGCCAAAAATTCGACAAATCGAAGATGTGTGTGAGATGCAAACAAAACCCAGGAAATTTAGTTATCCGCCACGCAGTATACTGCAAGTACGCAGCAGAAATATTCGACTTCTTCCCTCACTACCCAAGCTCACCTGTTGTAGGGTTTGTTTCGTCCCGCTTGTTTCAGTAAAGTTCCGCCGGTCTCTTGACCCGTCTATCAACCCACTTCCAGATGGGCCACGCCGGAAAGGCCTCAAGGCGGGAGGAAATCTTTTATTAGGGCTTTCCGGAGGTCTAGGATCAACCGTACTAACAGATCTGGTATACCGAACATACTTCTCCGCATATACATCCGTCGACGATGCGACTGGGAAGCCCCGAGGTGGAAAAGACCATCCTAGAAACGCAAACGTTTGGGCTAAGGGTACGGTGTGTTATGTAGAAACTTGCAATGCTTTCCTGGAGGTGCGCCCCCTTCAGTTCGTATCTTCTCAGATCTACCACTGTTGATCAGGCACGGGACAGGGTAGAGGAGATTCGCGCTATGCTCACGAGATATACTGGACTTGATTTCATTCCCCTACGACTAGAGGACGCTTTTGATAGCTCTTGGTGGAACAAAATCGGAGGCCAACCAGCGTTCGAGGCTTTCGGATTGGAGATATCGAACGAAGGTGTTCAGATACCCTTGCTCTTGCGTCGCGATGTTTGACCACAATATCTTATCAGACATAATTTTATCCTCAATGTCAAGCCAGAGTAAACTTATAACACCAAAGTCTCGTCTACAGGCATACGTTTCGTCTCTCCCGACGCAAACTGCGATTACTAGCTCTGTGCAGACGTTGACCAGATTGCTTCTGCTTTACACTGCGATATCCATTAGAGCATCACACCTCCTTCTAGGGACATCCCTGACCTCTCTATCTATATCTTTAATTTCATCAGTTGCGCAAGGGGGCGGTTTCCTTATCAACGAGGAAGTTCAGGAAGAGTGGGTACCAGGTCCAAAGGTTCCATGTGAGGGGAACGGCAATCCAAATAACGCCGTTCGAATCATGCGCCCACTGCGGGACATCGGGACCAAAGAGTGCGCCATGTGGGCGTGGTGGCATGGGCTCAATGTCATTGGTCGCAACAAGTCCTCAGGTGGCAAGCAGAGCATTGGGTCCTTGACAAAAGGTTAGGCATGATTTTGACGTAGATCTGGCTTATGGCCTCAATGTTTTCTTTCGAAAGAATTCATAATTGGGCTGGAATGCGACTATCCAAGCACAGTATCTACCATTGCTCGTACTTGTGGAAAATTAGCGCCGAAGCAGGGGACAGGCAGCCTGTGTTTAGTATGTGAACGGTGGGTTTGTGTAAACTCAGTTATTTCAGGAACTCAATGATGTGGCTAGTCCGTCCCAGCAAGGTATTCAGGAGTGGAAGCTTCAAACATCTATTCGGTCGTTCAAGGATATTTCATCCTTGCAATACCACCCTCCCCATATTCTCAGAAAGGACGACACCTCCATCCCGGAAATACCGGCTCCATCATTAAATCGATTTCTTTGTTATTCGTGCCACACAACATTGACTAGCAGAACTGGTCGAGGCTCAAACATAACGACTGCGCCAACAGAAGATAAACCTGTGCCTTTGCCAGTGTGGGTAACCGCAAACTTGGCCTCTTCCCGTCCCAACGTTGCAACAGATAAATATACTGAGGAATGCATAAACGAGCCTCAAGAGTTGTTGGGACAGCGGAGCATGGATGCCAAGCAGATGAAGGCTGCTATTGCGGATTACTTACTTGATGAGTGACGTTGGCGTTTGAAGTGGATGTGGCAGGAGATTGATTACATAATGCCTACCATGTCTTTCTTTTTATGTCGCGTGCAGTTTCCGGCGTTCAATCTTCTTTCGTGACGGGGCAGGGAGATGCCCAACACACCTGTGAAGCATGTCTTCAATGATAACGGTGACTTAGAGGAGCCTTCCCCCCAGTATCTATCTCTTCAACCAAAGAAGAATACAGTCCTAGTGTCACATGGCCGTCCTCCTTGGTAATTGCGTTACATATTCAGCGAGCACATCGCACTGATACGAATAGGTATGGAGAAGATGGGCAAAGGTTGTGTGATGCATATGTTGTAGCGGTTTCTGGTATGAAATTTGCTTTTCAGAACGTTAATGGACTATGAACCTCTGAGCATATAGGTGGATCCGGCAGTGGGAAGGTACGCGTTGCACCTAGGCAGCCTTGACTCTCAGCCATTAACATGGGGTAGACCCACGTTGCTAGGCAGATTGTCAAGTCGCTCGGTTCTATACCTACGGTTATCATCCTATCCCAGGTAGATGTTTTGGCAGGCCCCCTCATATTGGGTCTCATCTCCGATACCAGGATAGTTTTTACAAGTTCCATACGCCAGAAGAACTAGAATTAGCACACGCAAACAAATTAGATTTTGATCATCCAGATGCCATCGACATGCCTATGTTTGCCGCAGTACGTTTTACGTGTAGTTTCCTTGCATCTGCCCTAATCTATCTCATGTTCGTTAAGTGCCTAGCCGATCTAAAGGCTTGCAAACAGTCCAACATTCCAGTCTACTCATTCTCTGAGCATCAACGTCTACCAGATCCTCAGTACTTGTATGGGGCCACGATTATAATCAGTTCGTGAAATTTGCATCCCCTAGTCACTGAACTTATCATGTTTCATAGCGGAGGGAATTATGGCTTTACATGATTCAACTCTCAGGGATTTATACGACCTTAAGGTAGTATATTTTAGCTTGATTTTGGTTTGAACTAAAATCTGCTCAGGTATTTGTTCAGTGTGATTCGGACCTTATGCTTGCACGTCGACTACAAAGGGACGTAAAAGAGCGCGGGAGGAACGTGGATGGTATCCTCGATCAGTGAGCCAAATGGAGATGTAGCTGTGTTCTTGAATTCTAATGTGCGGACATTACAAAGATATCTTCGTTTCGTTAAGCCTGCGTATGACAATTTTGTGCGGCCCACAGCGAGCTATGCGGACATTGTGAGTGTATAATGTTAGACAGTGTTCAAACTCACGATGTCTTCTAGATTGTTCCCGGGTCAAATAATGCAGTAGCAATTGAGCTTATATCTGCTCATATACGTCGTCAACTGAATGAACGTGCCAACCAGTTCCGACAAAAGCTGGCTATTCCTCATCTCTACTTCACTAGTGGGACAAAGGGACTTACCATTGAGAATAGCCTTGAAGGCTTGAACTTAAAAGTCCTTCCACAGACTCCACAACTAGAGGTTGAATAACGCTATATGGTGCTTTCACATTCCCGCTCATACTTCGTCTTGACAGGGCATCTTTACGATACTTCGGTCAAGGACAACGAGCAAACAAGATTTTGTTTTTTTTGTAGATCGTCTGTCAACAATTTTGGTGGAAAATGCGCTGCAGTATCTCCCATATATTCCTAAAACTGTGGCCACTCCAGTTGGTGCAGTATCCCATGGCAAGGCGTTGGATGCTAAGGTGAGTATATATGAGATGTTGCGATCAGCAACTTATTGGCGACTGTTCGAAACTCATAGAATACTTGTGGCGTTGCTATTCTTCGTTCGTATGTACCGGCTCATTTTTGACTTATTAAACTCTAATCTTTGGTGATTAGAGGAGGTGCTTTAGAGCGAGGGTTCCGACGAGTCGTGAATGACGTTCCGATTGGCTCCCTGCTAGTACAATCCGATGCAAAAACTGGCGAACCATTACTCTTACATGTGATGCTACCGCACTGTGTTCGCTTCAGACATCTTGCCGAGGAGTCTTGGGTATTCTTGCTAGATGCACAGGTGGTGCTTGATGCAGTTCGATGCGTTGTGTCACTTATTTCCCCGTGACAGATTGGGACCGCAGCAGCTGCTTTCATGTCCATTCGAATTCTACTTGACCATGGGGTAAGAGAGGACCGAATTGTCTTCATTGCTTTTTTGGTTGCTCGCGGTGGTGGTGTATCAATTCTTCGGCGCGCTTTTCCACAGGTGACGATCGTGTGTGGTGCAATTGATGATGAAATGCGCGAAGGATGGTTAGAAGCCTATCAGGATGGAGAGGATGCCAAAAGTTCTGGTCGACCGGTATGGGTTATGCAACCTGGTATGGGTCAGATAGGTGAGCTAGACGTGTTAAGCTGATGTGCACTGTACTCATCGCTACGTTTGCTAGGAGATCGCTACTACCTGTAATCTTATATTAATGGCACATATTCCCGGATAAGCCCACGGCTCGACTTTGCGTATGACCTTGAATCGAAGAATGTTGTAGTAGCGGCGTTGCTTGTCAAAAATTCCGTGTCCTTCTTACAGAATCACTGAACATTCTTGTCTTCGGGGCTGCGGAGAAATATTGCGGGCCGTCATTCAAACCCTGCTCAAGCCGAGCCCCGTGACGAGTTATTGTCGATGTTTTAAAAAGGAGGCAGTCTTCTGTATGCACCCAATGACAATGTTTCGTACAACTATCACTTTCTTGGTCTTGTTCATTGGAGGTGTTTCAGCACTCGCTCCTCGTGCTCCTCCTACTTCTTTTGTCCTAGTGGGAGATAGCACAACGGCGAACGGGTCCACCAAACTCTCTTGTGTCTCTTCCATCAACTAATTTATCATAAATCACAGCACAACTCCCAACAGTGGTGGCTGGGGAAACGGTTTCTGCGGCTCCTCACTTACAGGAAACATTGCCTCTGTTGCCGCTGGTACTCCCTGTATCAATACAGCTCATAATGGCGCCACAACGGGAACTTTTGTCTCCGGCGGGTAAGTGAATGACTTTCATAGAATTAAAGTATGCGGGAATCACATCCGGCAAAGATTTTGGAGTATCTCTCTTGCAGCCATCAAGGGTGAAGTCGCAAAGTCTCGTAGAACTCTCGTGACTATCCAATTTGGTCACAATGACCAAAAAATTGCACCTCCAGCATCAATGGCGGCCAACCTAACGTCGATGGTCCAGCAAATACGTGCCATTGGTGGCGAGCCGGTTTTGGTCACAAGTCTTACTAGGCGCTCGTTCAATGCAGATGGTACCGTCGCGGATACACTCGGGCCGTGGGCGGACGGTATGTGCTTCTTTTTGCCGTTCTGTTCAGACTCGAAGGCCTGACTTGTCACTTTTAGCGACTATTCTTGTGGCTCAGCAACAACAGACGCATGTTCTTGATTTACACCAAGCCTCCATTGCATATGTCAGGTTGTCCTGTGGATATAAACGCGATGTATTCCTAACTCGTTCTCACAGGTCGAAGCGATTGGACCTGACGCAGCCCATCGCCTCAATAGGTTGCCGGATGACAACACTCGTAAGTCATTGTTACGAGTCCTGAGTGACCGATCTGAACTGGGGGGACAGACCTCAATGTAAACGGAGTTACTGTATTTGGCCGGTAAGTGTATTGGATCTGCATCACTTTGGGATATTGAAATTTGAAAACCACATTATAGCATGGTGGCGGACCTTATGAGTGTTAGCTTCCCGGGACAGCTTCCTCTAGTCCAAAATCCAAACCTTACGTTTAACATCAGCCATGGTATACCATCTTTCTGAGTAGCCTATGAAGATGTATATACAATTCTAATCATGTGATTCTCCCTGGAGAAGTGTGACACAAGTGTGACATTATCTAATTTGTGTTTCCGTCTTTTTCCACACCAAAAACGATGTTCAGATCTGCCGTGCGTGCTACTCGTCCAACAGTCATAGCGACTCGCTCCCATTCAAAGCCTCAAGGTTATACTGCCCTCCGTGCACTTCACATCACTCTCCGTGTATTATCTGGCGGACCCGCCCCTCCTCAACTTTATGGCGCTGGAGGAAAACCGGGTGAAGTTCCTAGCGATGTCGAACAAGCCACCGGTCTCGAGCGTTTGCAGCTACTAGGGGAATTGGAAGGGCTCAATATATTTGATGATACTCCCCTAGATGCAAGCCGAATTGGAACAAAAGCCAGCCCCATCCTTGTACCCTCATATGTACGTGAAAGTGTTTCGTGACAAACTCGTTAATAGCGCACTAGTTATCTGGTTTCCCAATGCTAATCAAACAATGTTGTCTAGGACGTTGAACGTCTGGTTGGATGTACCGGTTCCCCCGCTGACTCGCACGACGTGAGTTGGTTCAACGTGAAGAAAGACAAGCATACACGTTGTACAGAGTGTGGGTCTGGTACGTCTCCTTCAGGCCCCCACATCGGAACCGTAGCTTATATTTTTCTTAGTTTATACACTCGACTATCAAGACCTTTCTCTCTAGCTTTGAGCTAAAGTATCGTTGCTAGTATTGTGAACCCGGTTTAAGCAAAATAACTCAATAATAGATATTAAAGGAGCTGTGTAAGGAAGAAACATACCTTGGCAATATCAAGACGTTGCTGTGACCTCTCATCTGTGTTCAACTAGCTGGAATTGGGAAACTGAGGAACTTCTATGGGTGCATCGGGCTTACAGACGCCCTCGTGAATCTTGAAGTCCTTGTCGATGTTGGAGATGACGTAGAAATGACATGCAATGTCACCGCGCACCTATCTCTTGTCCTGCATTTTTGGCAAAGTCATCGAAAAAAACTTTGTTTCACATCGTGTGAGCATTTAGCCAACTCATTTGTCTGGGCAATCGAGGATACGGCTCTACCCATCTAGACTTCAGCACAACGTCGTATCAGGATATTTTCAACGCGCTTTGTGACTTGTTGCCAAAGAAGTCTAAGATGTTAAGTACACGGTGACTTCGGCGCTCGCTCTTGTTATATAGGGGTATCGCTGGTAACTCGCCAATAGGTCTTTGCAAATCTCCATGATGCATACTACGTCTGAAAACTACATCAGTCCGTCAAGCGTAACAAGGCGTGAAACGCAATTGGAATCTTTTCGACATATGGCTGGGAATTGGCCGACGCTTCTAGAACTGTATACATTCGACAGGTCAACGTGTTTGTATACTTTGTGGAGATGAAATGCGCAAGGTGCGCTTGTAAAAAGGCTATGGCTCACAACAGGTCATCCCACATGGAAACTACAAAGACCGTCGGCAAAACAGATTTACAGTGGATGAAATTTTTGCAGCATGAGCACAAGATTCGTTTTGTGTGCAATTACGACCGAATACCTCCACACCTAACGACCGTTGCTTGCCAATGGTTTTAGCATTGTCTACACGTGTACTTCTATAATTCGTCTGTTATATGTGGTGTCTCGATACTAGATGACATATTGTCGAGAGCGGGATTCTTTGAGTACACGAATCCAATGTTCAAAGGCGTCCGAGGATGCTTTATTCGAAGTTCAATTACCAGTACCCGCTTATTGCCGGTTATGCCATCAGCGCTCAAGCTATCAACCATTTTGAAGTAAGTAAGTATGTGCATGAACGCATGAATCACTTACTACTAAGGCCAACTTACGCACGAATGGAGAGATGCTTTTCTTGTTTTATCTACGTACTTTGCGTGGCGGACGACACGCCCACGTCCAAATCTGTGATTCAGATTGAACACCATCAGGCCACAGTGTTACTAAAAGTTCCTTGGAAGCTTATTCCTCTGGGAAAATACATCTCGCTTATGCCTGGTTATTACCTTGGTTCTGGCCTTGATCAAGCTAAGAGCCTATATTCGCTTGTTATCGGTTGGTAGGCAACCGGTATTACTTCGGATGGTCTGTTTGAAGACCGCCTTATATAAAACGCGTCAACAATGTTTAGGGTCAGCTACCCTTTGGTTTCTTTGGTTCATTTATATTTCGCCTGTGTCGCTGACGGCCAGTTCCGCCTTCTTCCTACTTTTTTCTTTTGACCAGGTGTCCAGACAACGTCCTTCTCTCCACGCCTAGCTGCGACCCACTTTCCTTCTATTCACAGTCTAGATTGCTTATTATGCTGAACGGGCCCGGCATCGGTTTCGTCGTGTTGTGTATACTCACAGCCTCGCCGAGCGTTTTTGCTCGCGAGAGGTGGCTCGAAAGGGATAACCGTGCAGTCTTTCTCTATCCCCGTCGATTTGGCCAGGAACAGCCAGCTGCTCTTTCTAAACTTAGGACAGCCTGCCCCAGCCAGGTCTGTGGCACTTTGGCAGGTCAAGCAGTCACTCCTCTTTTAGCGGCTCAGCCAGAATGTTCCCAACAAGACATGGCCGATGCCATCATAGGTAAGGCCAACGGTTACCCACTGGGTTGCAGCTAGTAATCGTATTATTCAGATGCCAGTCGGCAGTTTGATGATGCTACTCAAGCTAGCATGATTGCAATTGCCAAAGAGTATCGCCAAGCGGAGAAGAACACACCACCTGTAAGTTCCCAGAGACTTTAAGACCACCAGATGGTGATAGACTCCTTCAATCAGGACTTCACCACAAACCCGCCATCATTGCGCAACTCTGTCTTTTGTCAAAAAGCTCCCAAAAATCCGGAATTGAACGGATTGGTACAAGCTCAGGATCCTGCCAACGATCCCGACCTGTTCTTTGATCCTGCTCTCAAAGCGACGGTTAAGAAAGGAACTCAAGCCAATACGGCACCTTTTGGTGGAGCTGCAACACCGTAAATTGATTTCGTGTGGCTTTGATATTCATATCTTGAGCTTATTTACCGGTTCAATCAGTCCTGCATCTGTGACAGCGGCACCTACTGCCACTGCCCTTCCTGATTCTGATGTGACATCTTGTGTTGTAAGTTCCCCTTTCGTACGCCTGAAGTTCCAGATCTCGACCGAGCTAACCCTTACAGACTGAGGTTACTGTAACTTTTACGGGTACAAATCCAGCCGCAACTGGTGATGCCACTACATTTGACGTTGGTGATCCTATCATTACCGCGGCCCCCACGAATCCCACCGCTCCAGTCAATGGTGGCAACGGTGGTAGCATCGGCAACTTCGGCAAATGTTCCATTCCCGAAATTGAGTTTGGTGTAGGGTTTGACGATAGAAAGGAGACTAGCTTCCAACCAGTGGATAAAGGTACAACCTTGAAATGCAGCCTCCAATTCTTGAAATTGAGTGTTGGCTTTCAGCGTCTTTCAACCACGGCTCTGCCCAGAACAGCGGCATCATTACTCGTAAGTGGTGGGATCAGGGTATGACAACAAGCTAATCGAATCCCAAGAATTTATTTGCGATACTCTGGTAAACACCTGCGGAGCTGACCAGACAGCCAAAGATACTTGTGCCGCCGCGAAGGCGGCAGCTGCAGCAGCTTCTGCGGGCACTGGCGCTCAGGCTGATGCATTTAACGCTGCGTTTGGCGTTTCGACTGTAAGTTGCACGCTATGTTTTTTTAATATATGTCTGATCAACTTACACAGAAATTTTCCGAGGTCACATCCGTGGATAATCAAGGCAGACCAGTTCCAGGCACCGGTAATGAAGCACCTGAGACCACGTCTACACTGAGTGGCGGCACTACAACTGTTGCTGTCCCAACCACAGCCCCTCCCGCAACAACCTCCGTAGCACCTAACACTGGGAACAATAACGGAAGTATTGGCGATCTTGGAAGATGCTCTGTTCCCCAGATCGAGTTCGGTGCCGGCTTTGACGGTCGCCGCGAAACTAGCTTCCAACCGGTCGACAAAAGTAAGCATGTGATAGCTTGACTACATCTCGCATGATAAAAACTCCAAACTCCTCTTCAGCCTCATTCAATCATGGATCTGCACAGAATATTGATACTATCACTCGTGAGTAATAATAGGCCCTTAACTGCGGCTCGAAATCTCACTGTAACAACGTCAGGCTCAATCTGCGATACTTTGACCAATTCTTGTGCAGCTGATGCTACCGCTAAAGCTACCTGTATAAGAGCAACCTCCGCTGCAGCTGCAGCTGCCCCGAAGACCGGTGCTCAGGCTGATGCCTTCAACGTCGTCTTTGGCATCACTAGTGTCAGTTCCTCAATAATATATGGCTTTAAGAAACTAAGATTATCGCAGAACTTTGCCAACGTCATCCCGATCGACGACCAAGGGCGACCAGCCGGGGGGGCTACTTCCGCCACCGCCAACACTGGTAACACATTGGCGGCTACTCGAGCCCCTACTGTGAGTGTGAACGTGCACATGCATACATTAGCCCTATTTGAATTGCCTCTCTGTAGTCTACCCGTACTCCTGCATCTACGCAAACGCTTGCAGCAGCCAGTGGAAACTTGCAGAAGTTTGCTGGTACTCTCGGAGGTGTAACGGCTCCCGCCGTTACCACAACATCAGATGGCAAGTTTCAGGTCGCTGGAAACTCCGTAATAAATGAACAACAAAATGCTGTGGTCCGCTCGTGGTGCGACCCTTCTATTGAAACGGATACACAACCCGCTAATTCTATTATGATTCGGTCTGTTTATTCTAGTGACGTTCAGAATAACAAGTGTGCAGATGCGGCAAATGCATCTGGCAATAAAAACGGTTTCACCGTTGCTGCATGCAACGCCCAACAACAACAATGCATTGCAGCTGCCAGATCGGCTTAAACCTGACTGGACTGAAAGTGATCCTTCCCTGTTTGGATTTTGTCGATGTGTAGACAGCTTGAGAGATATGGGACATACATTTGGGACTTAAAAAAAATAATGTTTCCTGAATCAATTATTCTATGTTAAGCGGCTGAAGCAACATCAACTAAATAGTGGTTACATGCAGAAGCCTTTGGTCATCAGCATGTACTCTGGATTTGTTACACGTGAGGACATCAGGACATCAGGACAACCTGACGAAATGTTGTCCAAATTACTACTCATAATTTCATCAGACTCCCTTGGCCTGGCTTTCATCACGTTCTTGCAATTGGTATCGTTACTTCGAGGCTTGTAGAGATAACTTTGCTCCAATTACCCTATATTAGTTTCATAACTCATAGTACAACCAGTCCCATTGTTGGTACTAGTGCTGTACATGTATGACTTGTCAAATGGTTTTGCCTTGTTTATAAATGAAGTGTGAATGTTGTATGTTGAAAACGTCGAAAAGTTGAAGAAGTGCAATAGACCTTATACATTTCTAGAGCTTCTGCTACAGCAGCGCTTCTTGGACCTCAGTGTGGTGGATATAGCCATAATTTGGAGATTCGAAAGGACTCGGTTTCTTAGTCGACTAGAAGTATACCAAAGAGAACGCCAAGGAAAGCAACCCCAGCTGGAAAATATGCACAGAATCCATAATAGGAGGACAAAGGAACCACGGTGAAAGAGGCCCCGTTGGAATTTGACGCACTGGCAGGGGTGGTCACGGTACTGCTAGTGGAGGTTGTGCTTGGAAATGTGCTCGTGGGTGTGGGATTTGATGACGTTGGCGTTCGAGTAAGTGATGGAAAAGACAGTGAAGGGGATTGACTGGCAAGATTACAGAATTGTTGCGCTAATGATTCCAAGGTTGCAAGTTCGTCAGGACACGAGCTACTAGTGCAATTGACGATTTCTTGTGTAAAACGCCGGCTGTACAAAAGATTAGGTATGAAAGCAATGTACATCCATCAAGCAGGTTTGATACCTGTTGCAATAACAATTAACGTCAGTAACAGTAGAGCAGTTGACGCTGACTGCTACTTGTAGACAATTCGATACTATAGGAATGGCGTTCAGGTCCACTGCGGGATGATCTAAACTAGTTCTTACCACAAGCAGAGAAACCGCCCAGTGAAGGGAATTGAATGCTGCTTGTAGGCGTCACAGAAACACTGCTGTTTCCGCTGGATGTGTGACTGGACATAAAGCTACTTGTGGGGTTAGTAGCTGTGATAGTCGACTCCCCAAACGTTAACGGTGATGCAAGGCTAGGGCTTGGATTTGCATCGACCAAGTAAGGGCGGATACACGCGATGACGAGCCATACAGGGACGACGTGCATGATGTACTACAAGACGGATGAGTGCTAGCAAGCAGTCAAGCAGTACTTCTTTCAGACTAACAGGTGTAAATATTGCTTGGTGCCCCTAAGAAATATATTATTCGTGATATAAGTATACCAACAACTGGGGAGTGGAGATAAGGAAATACAACTATTAGTGTACAGACGATTGATGCAGGATATGCGAGAGAGCAGAAGAGAGCGAAATACCGACATGTGTAGCCCATTACTTCTCTACGCGTTAGATAGACGAGCGCTTGCTCGCAAACGCGATAGCACCGACTGGCGTCCAGCTTCCCATCGGGCAAGTTCATCCTTCAAGCGCTCGATCCGCATCTCATTGACCGGATGACTTGAACCGGGGCCCATTATGCGTCGAGCGAGGGCAAAACTTTGTTGCACCTCCGGGTCGTTCGCCCTAGAGCATTCAGATATGCTCCCTGAGCGCAGTTCCCAAAACTTGATAGCGTCGCGGGCATCGAATCCCGCGTGCGCTAATAGCCTGATTTTAAACTCAGTTAATTATGGACCCCTGAACAGAGGGTGTTCAACGGACCTTGCGGAGACAATATCGGCTTCGATCTCCTGCTTCTTGTTTGTACAATATTCACCAACCTTGATCAACTCGCCAGACCCTACTGTACCAAGCTGTGCGACAGCATCATTTACGAAGGGCCCAAAAAGCATGGTTAAGGGAAAAATAAGAACTCTGAGAATGTCGGTCATCATTGAGATAGTGCCCGGGATGATGACCGTTGCTGAGGATAGTGACTCTAGATGGTGTGACAATATTAAATGTGATAGCTCGTGAGCTAAAAGAATGGCAAGTTCAGTGGTCTGTTCTGGAGTAGGCGTAGGTTGTGGTGGGGGTGAAGACGAGAAGAAAAGACTTCGGAAAAATTGAGACCATACCGACTTCTCCACCTCTGGAGGAGATGCAGGTACAGTAGAAGCCCTAGCGAGGACGTCATTAAGAAAGCCCGAGTACACAACAACACCACCACCCCCATCAGGACCAAAGCCATACGAGAATGCATTTGAAGCATCGGGCTTATCCACCAGTAGTAGAGAATACGGCGGACCTGATATTGAGTGAGGCATTGGTTGTACGTGGCGTTGTCCGCCACAGACGGCCTCACAGACGCGTCGGATATACTCGGAAGCGCGCGGTCTAGGACGTAATGGATACGGAGCAGGCGGAGGCATGGGCGGATGGTCCTGGTCCTCATCTAGCCACTGAGGGTACACCTCTGGCTCATTGGTTAAGATAGGGATCGTCGCTTCTAACCTTCTCAGCGTTTCAAGGACCCATGTATGTCTCCAGTCCGTACTTGGTATTATTTTTGCAGGCCCGTCGTGGGCAAGAATTTCACCCACGGCGCTGTACCAACCTGGACCTGCGAGTTGTCTCGCTATTTCCTCTTCTTCCTCTGGAGAAAGAATAATCATCCTCCACCTTGGAAAAGAATGAATGAGCGGCAACCAAGATTGAATGGATATCGATAGCTTACCTGCCCGTCAAAGGTGTTTTTTCTAGACTGGCGACAATCGTCGCCCAGAACAATGTCATAGGAACAAGGAGAAGGCCATATAAAATATATTTACGATTTCTGATCTGTCTCAGGGCTCGCTCCTTGGCTTCTTCGGATTTAGGAATACCATGAAGGGCGGCATACTTCATCGTCTTTTTCGATTTCGCATTTGATAGGAGTATAACTGGCATAAATGTGAGAACTATCCGTGCTGCGGTTCGCACAAGCTCTAGAGATGTCGATGTCTGGCTTATGACACATTATGAGCTGATTCTAATGATCATCAACGGGATGTTAACCTTTAACAATGCGGCAAAGACTGGGATTAGGGGCCCGCCTTGCCTGGGCGGGGTGGAATGAAACGAGGCCACTGCTATTCTTGGAACGACAGCCAATAAAGTTGATGGGGGGTAACTAACCGACCTCGGTGGTCTAGGCATAGACACAGAGAGGACTGGCGTGCGCATGATAAACGGACGAGCAGCTATGCTTCTGCGTAAGAGTTGGCGCGACATTGCACATATTGTCAGGATCGAACTAGAAATTTCATTGAAACCGTGGTTTTCGCAGCCGAAAGTTCCGAACACGTGAATCATTGTCATTTACATTAGACTTGTAGTTATCGTGGCTGGATATTCGTACAATGAAAAGCTACTACATATCACCTTCAGGATATGAAGGACGCCTCGTTAAAAAGCATCCCAGAAACCTCCAATCCCTCAGACAGACCAGGGGCAATGGACTCAGGGCCAGTGATGGATAGCTTTGTGGGATTGAACCACTACAGAAAAAAACATCAAGTCACTGGGGAAGATTCAACTGACTAGAATGCTTACCTGGTAGATGTATGGCTTGGTACCAGCCACATAGTTGACGGCCATTTTGATGACATAGGGAATCTCAGCGAGTACGTCCACTTTCTCAATCAGTCCCTTGGGTTTATCAAGCTCCCCAAGATCCACCTCCAATGCTGCTTTGACACTTCCCGGAGCGCTACCAATGATCGAAGGTCCCTTCCACTCGAAAAGAATCTTTCTAGGCTGATCATAACTCGTGTCAGGATCATGTACAGCGTTCAAATGTGTGGTCCTTGAGACAACCCCATCGTTGGAGGGTTCTTCGTCAGGCCATTTAGCCTCAGCAGTCACAGCGAGAAGTTTTCCTGCTACAACCAGTGAGCCAATGTTAACCCATACGCCCCCGGAGCCTGCGCCCTTCCGTCCATGGGAAGGGCAAGTCTTGAACTCCATCTGAATAGCAGACACGCCCCCGTGCTGCTCGCTTTGAAAGTGGCCGAAATTCCATGCCGCAGCGAGTAAATTCGGACGCATGCCTTGGATCGCGTGCACTACCATCCCCGATCCTTGCAAGGTTATTGCCTTACCAGTCTGTATAATATGACCTGTAGCGCCAACAAAAGGCCAGAATCGATGGATCGCGTAGCCTTCTGCTTTAGCAGGATCTGGTCCAAAGTAGGTATAGCCCCCTCTGGGACCCTTGCCGACTTTCCATCCCGGAGCGGTTGTCGGGCGGCGAAGTTCAAAGGAGAGTTGAAGGTCAGCAGCAAGGTTTGCCAGGATAGTGTAAGATTCAGGGTGATCAGAACCAGGAGTGTGTTTGTAGGTGATCGAAAACTCATCCGCTTTGCAAGATCGCTTGTCGTGACCAGGAGGTGGGGTTACGAAGTTGGTAACATTGACAGATTTCCATATAGTTTGCTTAGTTTGGGGATTGAAGTATTTAAAAACAAATTGGATGGTTGGATACCATAGCCTGTGAAATGCCAAGTTCAGATTCTGCACTGATCTCTTGTAAGACCAGTGATCTCACCCAACAGCAGAATGTATCACTTGACACATGAGCCATGATCCATCATCAGCATGAACGTAATGTACTTGTGTTTCGGTGACAAAGCCACCAGCACATAGCCATTCTGTGTCCTTGGGCTCGAGTTCTCCGAACAGCTCATTGTCTTTGAATGCTTCAGAGACTGGATGCAAGTTAGGGGCCGTTGGATCCACCGGTGGAGTTGCTCTTCGATAGCCTGCATTAGATCAAGCTACACTTGATAATGTTACACTCACGAGAAAATCGAAGAGAACATGGTGGTTATGGGCAAAGAGTAACGTATACTGCCCCTAACCTGGAATTGTACAAATCGGTCATATTTCTGATCAGTCGTATATCTGATGACTGTGCAATACGCATGCCATTCAAGGCAAACATGAGGAATGTTCTATGCTCTGGCTCTTTCACGATCCTGAACACTATGCACAACGACTCAAATTATGTATCTAATGCATCATCATAGTCTGAATCACTACGCGGACGTTTTCGACTGGAAGATAACTGGGTACTGCTGAGTAAAGTGCCAGGCTGACTAGCTAGTAGATCAGGCGACCATGGCCGTTCAAGTTGCATCTGAGGAGATGTGTGCATTCCTTGAGAATGGGTGGAAGTAAAAATATCCGCAGTTTGATTCGTGATCGATTCATGCGCAGTCTCCTGGAGGAAATCAACTCCTCGATGGAGGTCACCGGTGGAGAAAAAGCTCACAGGTGGAGAATCACCAGCATCAGCATCATATGCCCAAGAGAAATCGTCAATATTGTCCGTTTCGTCAGGTTCCTTTCCATCATCATCAAGGTTATAATTGTCTGCATGCTCTGCCATAGCTCCTGCTGGAAACAACTTTTCAAATCTCATGGTTCCGTTCTCTAAACACTCCTTCAGAATTTTGTTTTGCTTAGCCTTCAGTGACGATGGATTCAGTGTTGGGATGGATGGAGGCCAGCCAATCAAGCGAACACCATAGACATCCAACCTCTCGGGATTTGTCCATTTCATTTCAGCATTGCGGATGCCACTCACCAATCTATATCGACAAAAGGTAGCTGAAGTCCTGGCTAAGATCCGGGAAGGGGCGTACCTTAAAGCCTTTCGTACGTTCAGGTATAGTTCACTTTTGAGAGATCGTGCAGGCGCAATCCTGGTTGATACCGATGAGGCACGACTCGAATTGGCTTCTTCGTTGTTCACAGAGGTAACGTTATAAGACTCAAGGTCGCGCGTACAATGCATCTTAAACGCTTTGGCACCCGCATCGCCGCCCCCTCGCATACCGCGCCAGAACTCCCGACCAACGACTGGACCTCCTAAAAAACCCATGTCGGAAGGGTTATTGGGGTCTATAGCAAGGATGAACGATTGAACGCCTGAAACCTCGCAGAGTGACTCCAGTATGCGTGATGCATCATAAAGAACAGCCCGCACTATAGGTAGACTTCATATTAAGATGAGTATTTCAATCTTTGGACACTCCACCTCTGGATGCAGTGTCGTGATTGACACCAGACTTGTCAGTCGAATGAGCTTGAAAGAGATACTTAGAATGCCACTCTGCAACATGCTGACGTGTCTAACTGGAAAATAAGAAAATGTATTGTAGTGAGAGCACGAATTCCAAACCTCGTCAAAAGGACGATACTCTCTTTCTGAGAAAGCCTTGATATCAGCCAGACATTTGTCCATGAATGTATCCAGCCGCTCTAAGAAAAGACCGTCTGGAGGTCCTGGAGCTCTTGTGCTAAATTCATGCATGAATACAACGCGTAGCAAAGGGCAGCAATCAATAGCAATAGTTTAGCCAGCTGGTAAAGCAGAGGACCGAGCTGCACTAATAGAAGTCATGTAGAGCACGTGATTAATTAAAAAAATTGCAGACAAGTTTAGATCTCTGTTCTTCATCATGAAGGAATGGGCCGGACGAGGACCAAGAAGAAAGCGGCCTCGAAAGCTACAGGTTCCCCTGTTCAACATGCTGAAACAGCGCACTCGAAACCATCTATAAAATCTCTACTAGAGAAAGCTCAGTCCCTCATCGTAGAATGTGATTACGACTTGGCCCAGCGTTTTATCAAACGAATTCTAGAGCAGGACCCATTTAATGCGGAGGCGAAAGAAATGTTGGGCGTTGCTCTACTTGAGACCGGGGACATAGACGCTGCAAGAGAGGTATGGCAATCCAACTTTTTGCACAAGATGGACTTTGATCTCATCTATCGTTCAATAGGCCTTTTTGTCATTAATTCCCCCCAATCCCAATGCACCATCTCCGCCACCGTCTGCGGCTTACTTGTATCTGGCGCAACTTAATGATGGTGATCCGCGATTAGCGCTGCAGCATTACCAATCCGCGATAGACATGCTCTCCGTGCAACTCAAAGGCAAGGAGCGTGCAAGGGACGAGAAAAACAAAAGCGATGAAACGGAGCTTAGAACTAATATTGTAAGAGCTCTGGTGGGGCAAGTAGAGCTGTGGATGGATCCCTCGTATGATCTATGGTAATGTTCAGCTGATTTGTTCCCCT
>JABCKK010015928.1:10809-26771 GCA_018221785.1 Calocybe gangraenosa
TTTCCACAGCTTTTCCCCGCTCAATTCTGATGCACACGCAAGTCACCTCGAATAATTCTGATGGAACGCCGCCTTCAGATGTCAATGCTGAGGTGATCACCCTTACAGAATCGCGTGATCACTCGCCGCCGCCGACCCCACGGAACTCAGGAGAGACGAAGGTAAAAGGAAATGGGCACTCCCCACTATCCAATCTCCAGTGGCATACCGCCGCGGATTCGAAGGCTCAAACTGGTTTTGGTGACTGTCGTCGTACGTCATCCATTTCATTTCCCAGGGCATCTAGACTCCCCCCCCCTCTGATTGACTCCATTTTGCACGTAAAGAACGAAGGGTATCATTTTTACCCTCGCAACTGCAACAACAACAACAACAACAACAGCGAGAATTACAATTCCATCCTATACTTCTTTACACGCGTCACGAAACGACTGCATATGATGTGTCACAGCCGCCTTCACACCATGCTTTTATCGACCGCCGTTCGCGAGCTTCAATCTCAATCCCAAAGCACACCCTTTCTCACTCGGCCACCAAGCCGCACACCAATAAACCCATTGTTCTCCGTTCCAACGTATTCCCTTGGACCATCTTAGCCATCTCGTCAAGTTCCGAGGGTGAGAGGACGCCAGATTCGAAGACGTCATCTGTCAAGCCTTGTTTGAACGATCCGCCAGTGACTAATTTGGACGTGCTCAGTGCCGTACATACCACACTCGCCGCGCGGGTGGATCCTCAGGAATGGGCGGCACTTGGTCATGGAAGCCGAACTCAGCGACGCATAATGCAGGAATATGAACGGAGGTGCGTGAGAACTGGTGGTGGCTGGGACGAAGGAGTGCGGCGGATTGATTATCTCTGCGGGAAGACATTGCTCATGGGGATCGAATTGGAAAAAGCCTCTGATAAATACGGCCTCGTTGGCAAACTTCTATTTACGAACGCTTGAGTGGCTACTGGGGAGTTATGTGTATCATCTCGTTCAAAGCTGCTCGCAATTGGGTTCCGTGTGAGATGTATGATGCTACAAGATGGGCTGTACAAGTTTTAGGACTAATGTATAAAGTGTATGTGCTACAAGGATTAGGACTAGGACAGGACATGTGTAGACAGGCGGGGGACAAAATATCAATAAATGTAGTTGGTGTACAAAAATAGCAAAAGACAATCGTTCATACTTGCGACGCACCAAAACAGTGAGGTTTCAGCTGCATGATACACCAAGCTCTGGGAAGTCGTATACGCCAGGAATGGCAGTCGTGCATCCCATGCGGTCTTGGTGTGAGTTGCAGTTGACTTGATCGTTTTCAGAAGAACAACACCGTATACAAAATCGATTGGTACCAGGTTCGACCCTACGTTCATGATAATACGTAAGACTCTATTGTATATTAGATATGCAGTCCACTCACAGTTCAATGAAGCTCGCAGCATAGCCGCCAAAGCTACACTGTGCCCCATTTGGATACCGAACGTCAAATTGACCTCCAGTGTCTGTGGGATCGAGGTGAAACGCTGATGGTTCAATGCAGCCAGTAATCTACGGACGAGGGTAATGGCCGGATATGAACGAGAAATAGGAAACGCACCTGGACATAAGCCCCATCTGTAGAAGCTTCAAACGCAGCTGCGGTGATAAATCCGTCTGGGAACCTATTGACACAAGTGGATGAGCTCGCGCCTGGCGAGCAGTAGGAAACACCATCTGCTTCTGCATCTCCAATTAATTCTATAATAACGCGTAGTCAGATATATTAAGAGCACAAGCAATGACTAGGAGCGGAAACAGACCACCGGGTTCTTTTGGTAAGATGAGCGAGAAGTCGTTTGTGTCTTGTATATGTACTGTAGTTGAGGGAGAAGGGTCGCCTGTTGGCTCGGGCGTTGGGCGTGCATCAATCACACCAGCTGGTGTTGGTGAACGCTTGATCCTACTTGGCGGGGGTGAGATGTATCTCGGCATCGAGCGACTAGAAGCGAGCGTTGGGAGCCAGCGAACTCGTTTTCTGTGTAGGCGGTTTTGTCTTGAGGTATCAGAGATCGTGTTGAGGTGTGTAGTATTAGGTGTTGAAGGGAAAGAAGAATTAGAAACTTCTTGGAAACGCATAGCGTTAGCGTTAAAAGCGGCCGCTTTTGCAGAAGTAACAAGGAAGCTAAAGTACAGTAATCCGACAACCACTGAACGCATGGCGTCGAGGTAAATAAGGAAATTAAGATAGATAAAGATGGTGGTGTTGAAGGGAACTGGGCGATGCGATAATGTAAAGGCTACGGTCACAAACAAACAAACAAACTCATTATCTTATCTAAGTGGTCGATAAGATAATGAGTTTGGTTGTTTGAAAAAGTCGTGTGCATGAGCTGTCAAGATGGGTGGTCACCGAAAATTAGACAGGTATATAGTTCAAATGGCCAGATCACGTCTCGGTATCCTCAGGTCCGTTTGAACAGATTAAGGGGTTCGTTGAGGAAATTCACGATAAGCGCTGTTATTGAATCAGATTTCCGCTCGAGCGTGCCGTTACGTTGTCTCGTAGCTTGTCGAGTTTCCAACTTTTACTATTCGACGGAAACATGTTCAAAATATGCTTGGTTCGAGAGAAAATAGATCCAATACTGCTTTACGTTTTACCTTTGACAGATTCAAATGTCTCGTGCTTTTATTGAGGCTGGGACTCGAGCTAGTCATTGTCCTGGCGTTACCTCTACGTGCGCCGAGCCTATTAGTCAAAGTCATCTAGTTGAGAGTCTGCTCACCTGGCTATACAGTGTATCCAGTAGGTTTTCCCGACTAGACACGAAAGACAACTTGACAAGCTCCCGATCCCGTCACTGGATCTCCTTTCCCCACTATCTGCACTGGTAAAAATCGAAAATTCTCCGTTGACGAGACGGCGCAGTCGAAAGGGGGGTTGTTCAAACTCGGAATCTTGATATATCTTTAGCGACTTGTGGTCGCGACCTGGATAGATTTTTAGGGCGTTGCCAAGAGAGATATCTCTGCTAATAAAGGCGTACCACAGTTTGGAAACTATAAGGAAGGTGGCGAGAACGTTGGTCGCCAAAGATAAGGACAAGAAGGAGATGAACATATTCCGCCGGTTGGCTGAACCTCCAAGACCACCCACGAGACTCAGGCTATCAGCCGATGCGAGTCCGAGGAAGCCGAGTCCACTGCCTGGAAAAGTAATTGTAAGAGGATTGTTATTTGAAAGGAAAATGATAAAAGTGGTGAGAAAGAAGAAAAAACTCACTGATAGTGCCTACTAACAGTGCGATAGGGAAACCGATGACCCATACACTGTCAGGATACAGTTCCCAAGCTCTCCATACAACGATAGCATCACTGATCATGGGCTGTACAAACGAACAGCCTTTCAATCAGACCTGTCATATTTATTACGAGCCGTGAGAGAAATGACAAACCAGTATCTGGGCTGTCCAGTTCTGCATCATAATGAACCGCAAGTTCTTCCTGTCGATCCCATCAAAGTTGCCTGTATCCAGGGGGCCTATGTCGGTATCGACGAGTATCCCTCTGACGAGAGTTGCAAAGGTGGCGAGGTAGGCGCTCCAGTAGGTTGTAGCGATCGCGAATGTGACGAGGGTGATGAGGAACATGAGGAGGTTGTATTGGGATTTGACTTCGCGATTGCTGTGGAGGATGGAAATGTCAGCGTGGGTAAGGTTGAGGGGTATAGAGGGGGACGAACGCTATCTTGTAGGATGATATGGCGAATAGTAGAACGAATACGCCTACGAGGCCATTGGTGTTACCTATGAAAGTAGTTGAGAGGGAGACTAAAGTAAGCTTACCATAAACCAAGGTTATGGAGGTGAATCCTGCTAAGCTTCCGAGAAGACGGACACCAATGTCTCGGAGAAGTACCTCTTCATCGGGCGTCATACTGGTAGTGCGTAAGGAATGTTTGACGGGAGTGTGTTGTCAAATCGTCTGTTATATAGAAGGGGAAAGGAGGGGGGGCACTTTGTTACGACTGATGGAGATGAAGGGGGGAGCTGATATTCGATACACGGGATCAGGCTGTTCGCGCGGGTTGCGAGTGAGCGGTCTTGGTATGAGAGTCAGGAATCCTTCGCATGGGAGAGATGATGTTGACGAGTGAGATGGCATCCATCGCGTGAAGTGATAGGTGACTGGCTGTACCGGACAAGCCGTACCCAGCGTATAACTGTAGATCAAGCTATAAGCTAGCGCAATTGACATGTCAAGTTGACATACCGAGGAGGATTTGGGGACCATAACGCACTGTCGTAGCTGAAGAACTGAGTTTGAGCAGTTATATCATAAGATGAGAGGAATGTGAAGTTGTCACTCAGGTAGTGAATCAGCCGTCGTTGGGATTGGCGTTTCGGGTTCAGTTTCGGAAACATTTGGATCTGAGAGGTTACTCTGATGTATAAGTAAGAACAGAGATGGTACAAGTTGGTACTCACCGATAATCATGACCACGGTTTGACAAGACAAGACAAGCTACTATATGTAATCAAGCCGAAGCAATTTCGGTTAGTTACTCGGCTTTCGGCTTTCGGCTTTCGGATGTCGGATGGAAGTTCACACTCAGCGCTTCATTGATCAACTTCTTCCAACAACTTAGCACTACCAGAGTGTCTACATTTATTGTTCTATACACATCTCAAGCCTCATCTCGTCGTTAAGATTCAGCCTGTTTGCTTATAACTGCTGCCGTAGCGTGGTCTCACCTCGTCGTCTGTGATTGCAGTATAATAAGCACCAGAGTTCTCTCAGCGCCAATTCCTGACACAACTGGGACCGTGGGGGCTGCGTAAAGCTGTGGTTATTGTAATCAACCAGCGCTGAAATATCCATGTGACATGATTTGTCTACGCCCTATATATAATTGACTGTGGGTGATTGCTTATCGAATCGTGGACACCCATCGCCTTCATCACAAGCTCTTGAAAAACCAATCTCCAGGGAGCGAGGGTAAAAGTAACAATGGGTCATCAACCGAATGGGCCTAAGAAAGGTTTGTGCCTTCGTGCTAGGTGCCTGGGTGGGGGAAAAACATTTCATCGCCTGATCCAGAGCATGACAATGCGACGATCGACCAGCCAAAAATGCCGTTGGTCAGTATATTTACTAAAAGCAGCCTTGGTACATCGTCATCATCACCATCATCATCGGGGAGTACATCTGGAGTATCCGTTTCCGCCGTCACACACGAACAAGCCATTCGGGGCTTCTCGGAGTCTGCTCGAATCGGGGTTGATGTCTTGTCGGAGCTCGCTACCATCCACCCGTTCATAGCAGGTGAGTTTTGACCGAGTGTTGAGCAATGACCGCCGCTTTTGGGGGGCTGACTCGTCTTAGTTCCTGTATTGGCATTTAAGCTCGTCATAAATCTTGACCTCAAGCGTCGAGAAAATAATGCCAAGGTCTTGGCAGTCAAAGTCCAGATTCAGAGCATGATGTCCGTTCTATTTCGGTATGTATCTTGCGGCACACCCTTTTCTTGTCAGTATGCTTGAATTTTTGTTAAAGGCTGCGTAATGTGAGAGATCTGGATGAAGTTGGGCCAGACGGCCTTACACTGCCCGGACGCCTTCAAAGCTTGATGAAAGAAATCGCCAAGTACATTGAGGAGTGTGCAGCGGCATGTGATCTCTATACGAAGAAGAGTCTTCTACGTACGTGATCTCTCCGTGCTCCTTAGAACCTGTTCCGCCCGTCTGAGAGCTTTTCGTAGGAAAATTCTTCAAATCGTATATATACGAGCCGCTCCTAGCTGACTATGCGAACCGCTTCGCCGAATACCAAACCGATATAGAGAGAGCTCTATCGATACACACTAAATAAGGTGTTGGAGAAGAACCTGGAGCTCTTCCAGGGGAAGCTGGACATCCAAAAGCGCGAGATCGATGAGGCGGTAACTAGGCAGGGTGACCGTATCATTGCATTCTTCTCTGGAGGGCATGAGCGCATCATCGATCGCGTAAGTTTGATTGGTCAAAGTGAATCTTTGAAGATGATCCTGACAAGCTCGACTAAGAATATAAGGGATATATGGAAAGAAATGGTATTCAACCCTTTGTTGTCCAAATTTGGTGCCAAAGGTTTCACTGCGATGTTTAGGGCTGGAAAAGCACTATTAAATCTCGCCACCTTGTCCTAGCTCTGCGGGATCACTTCATCCGTGGAAGTAACGATACATACAAGCGGCATGATGCTAGTAAACCCCAACAACAGCTCCTTTCACCGCCCATCACATCCCCCACTGAACATCCCGAGTACGAGTTCTCTAGCTCCCAGGAGAATTCAGATGACGACTGGGCTAAAGCTTACATCAATTTGTCGTACCTTCAGGCCATATCGGAGGCCATCGATGATGATGGTTCAGGGTTCATCAATATAACGGAAGTCAATGACTTTACAACCATGCGCCCCGCGGGATGGACGTGGGTGTTTTTATCATATGTATGAACTAGGCTGACTCTCAAGTAATACTTAGACTATTGCAGTGGGTGGCATACTGGGCGGCAGGTACGTTCAATCCTCGTTCCTAGACTATCATCATAGAACGTTTGACAGGATGGCAATTGAGCATCTCCAGATACTCTACCAAAATCTATCGCCTGTTGCAAAAGATACATCGACTTCGCCAAAAAGTTCGGCCAGACAACCTACGAATACTAGATGCACATCTCGACAAGTATACCCTATACCGTCTCGAAGTGTTGCTCCGCTCTACTAGGACCGTTGCCGATGAGAAAAACATCTCCCCCGAACTTGCGAAACTGTGCGAAGACTTTTCCGCCCAGGAAGAGGAGCGTTTCAATGAGAACTTGAAGAAGATATCTTATAATATCGACTCGATAGCCACTGTCTCACTTATCACGGGACCAGGAAGAATTGAACGGGTAGGCCAAGTTTTTCTTCCCCACCCTATGTGAGAAGTGACCCATGGGTACAGTACCTCTATCCACTTCTTTACCTGCTGCTCAAGCACCACGTCATGACGGTCCAGCTCGCAAGGAGTCATATTTTGCACTTAGACGAATTGGACATCGCCGGCGACTCCCTAAGTAACGTGTTTTTGGCTTTTGACACGAGATTAGAAGACCTTTCAGGTGTTTCATATATTATTTCCCCCGGGTTCAGAGCTGATGATAGCCTGCTTTCACAGCGACGTTCAAACAAATGCACCTTGATGTAAAGTCCCAGTTTGAGAATTTTGCTTTTGGAATGGTACATAAATTTATGGTATCCGCGAATTGAACTGCTTAAAGACTAGTTCTTTCTAGTTTAAGACCTCTTATGGCACGATTACTTGGAGTATCTCGGACTATCAACTTGCATCGGTTTGGGAAGAACTCCCACCTGAGCCAACTGATGATGAAGAGATCGCCGAGATGCCTAAGGACATCCCGCTTACGATCCTCAAGTACGGCCCTCAAGAGCCTTTTAAATTCGAGGGACTCACCCCCCGTTCCCTTGAGATCCTACCAAGTGAAATCCCTACTACCATCCAGGGCGCTTGGGCTGGCTACTGTATGTGGCAACAAGACGGAGAAAGTGTACCCCATAAGGGGCTGTTTCGTATCACGTTCCTGGACTCTACGGGCGAGAATGGGGAGGTAATTGGGAAGGCAGATACGTATATGGGATCGCTGGAAATGACCAGCGTTTTGACCCCCACGGAGGACGGCAAGACTAAGGTCGATTTTGTCATGGCTTACGTCGATGGTTATTGGATTAGGTGCTGGGGTGTCTATGATGAAGCGTTGGCGATCATTTCTGGCAGCTGGTATAGTCGTGATTATCCATCGGAGCCTAGGGCGAAGCCCGGCAGCGAGGTGAACGATCGCTCTGATGGAACATTTCTGCTCGCCCGGACACCTGCCGATCTATTCAGGTTTCGATATACGCCTGCAGCGCTTTCCGAGAACTCGGCCAAAGCGCGTTGGTCGTTTGCATGCTCTGCAATATTGTATTGTGTTAAACGGGACAATTTGACCAGAGACTATGTGGTGACACGGCTGCGCGATGGCAGAAGGTTCAAGGAGCTTCTCATAAAACGTCTCACAGAATACAGCGGGCAGACAAGGCGTAGCGACTATACGAAAGAGGAACGCAGGGAATTGAGTCAACTCGAGAGCGCCATGTGTCCCACCGTGGATCAGTTTTATTACTCTATTGCAAACTTTGTTCATAGGAGGTTGACTTATCACTTGTCAGTTGTTCGTTTCGCCTCTGCATCCTACACCATCTGATATACTGGGTTTATCATAGCAACATCTTTTGTGATAGTTGCGGAAGAAAAATCGTTCAGTCTCGGCTGATTTGTATCGTCTGTCTTGACAAAACCCTTGTAAACAGCTTAGACCTGTGTTTAAGGTGCAAAGAAGACAACCTACCGAGTCATCCAGCACATGCCCTGTCGCACAGCCTTTTACGAGGAGATCGTGTTATCCATGACTGCGAGCGCACGTGGCTCATTCCGAAGGCTAGGGAGATGTCTGATCGATTAAAGTCCGCTTTCCGTGTCAGGGACTTGCCAGTGACAGGGGGAGACACCAAAGAAATTGGGGTACACGAAGAAACACCCTCTAGCGATTCCATGAAATGCATATATTGCCAAAAGAATGTATCGTTGCCGTGTTGGGTCTGCCTTGAATGTCGTTAGTCATCAGCGTTATTCTTTTACAGGCTGTCCATCTAACCACCAACGTAGCTCCGGACACATTTGTCTGTGACGAGTGCGACAAAGAAAAACTATTACCGGTTCTCCCAGAAAAACTCGTCACGACGCCGCCCTCTATGGTCCACGTCATGCTCAGAATTACTGATGATAAGCAGGTCGAAATTCCAGATGACGACCAATTAGCTCGGATAGAGAAACGGCTCGCAGGCGTGAAACATAATGTCGAAGAGCGCCTGGAAAATTTAGAGAAAGAGTTGACTACTAGGACTAAATCTCTGGAAGATCTACTCAAGGATCATGTACGCGGAATCGATGGAACCGGAGGTGTGGATACCTCGTCCGTCACAATCGAACATAAACTTGCGGAGCACTTGGAAGGGTTGGACAAGAAGCTCGAGGATCGCATAAGTGTTTTGGAAACACGTTTCACATCTCTAGAACAACTAATCTTTAAGTTTTTCGGCGAAGGCCATTCTTCACAGTGATGTATTTTGAAAGGGGTCCACGTATGACTTTTCGTGTGTGGTGGAGACCAGTCGTTGTAGTGATCTAGTTCTAAAGATAATGAAGGGTTTCCCAACGCATCCCATTTGCCTTTGCCTAATTTAGATCAGCCCGCTTGCCTAGTACTATCATCAAAAGCATAATTTCAACATAATCAGCCTCAATACATGATAGAAACGTTTCAAGGAAGCGCATGCAACATGTTTGGACTCGATTGGTATACTATCTTTTATGAATCCATTATATCTAGAGCCGTCAAAACGTTGGAGGGGATGACCTAAACGAAATAGCTAACTATTCCCAGAAATCCGAACAAAGCGGCATGGTGCCAGCCCACAAGCAGTTCACTTCCGCTATTAGGCTTTCCAGAGGATTCCGGGTTCGATGTCGAGTTTGAATTCGAAGATTTCGTAGTAGTATTTGCGCAATCGTTCGCGAAATCTTCAAAAAGGACAACGTTAAAATCCTGTGAAGTGTATGTTACTACATCCCCTGGCTTGACGGTACCATCGGGTACTTCATTGCGATATTTCAGCTCTATCTTATAGGACCCTCGTAACTTCATCGGCACGTCCTTATACTTGGCGGAAGCCATCCTATCAAGGTCTGTTGTTATTACTGGCCCAACGGGGGCCGATGTAAGATTATCCAGAATTTGGATAGTGACGTTAGAGATTCCTTTGCTCAGCGTGTTACGTTGGTCGCGAAATTCCCATTGGATATTCAGTGCGTCACGATCTGTCACGTCGGCGTCAGCTTTGCGAACTGCGTTGGTTCCTGCTGCTGGCACTCGAATATAGAGCGATGTAAAAGAGGAGGCGGAGGGCGACGAGATCCTTGTAAATGGTGCAGGTACGTTGGGCCCGCACCCAATTCGGGAGCTGGTGGTTACATTCACGGTGTGGCTGCACGCTGTGAGTTGCTGTATATTGAACCCATCCGTACTAGTAGTAGTATTCACGGTAGAATTGATGCGGGCGTGGTATAGGCCGAGAGGAAGTGAGGCAGGATAATAGTAGGTGGCGGTGCTATCGACGATATTTGTGGCTAGATCGATATATATGAAGGCCTGATAGTAACGGGGAAAGAGTAGGAAAGACTGACCGGCAACATCAACAACTTCATTACTGGCAGATTCTGCGGTGCCTGCCATTATTTCGATGCTCTCGTTAAAAGTGGAGAAAGCGCGCGCAATAGGCCCCTTATCGTTGTAATATTCCCACCTGAACAGAGCAGCGATTCCTGGATCGAGGAAGCTGTCACCGTTGTACATCTTGTAAAGGTCGATGGTTGGGTTCGTAGAGATATTTTGAATCGATTGGGGAGATTGGGCATTGGTAGTGGAAAAAAATGATAGACATAATGCCGAAACAAAGAGTGTGCGTGTGAAGGATGGTGGTGGAAACATGGCTGCTGTGGGTAGAAATGGATTTGGACCATCGCAAAGGCAATTTATGTATGGAGTTCAAGTAGGGCGGCTGATCTAAACTGATGCAACCTTCATAACATGAGCTTGATGTTGACATATATCAGATAGATCAAAAACATATATTTAAACATGACTCATCCTGGAAACAATACAAATTGATTTAGTCCCGGTAAAAATTAAGGGAAACAAAAGACACAGTCAGGGGGCCTCCAGTAACCCAGACAGACTCGCGCAAATTTCTTTCGTGAAAGCCAGCAAGTAACAAAACCATCGTGGACTTCCTGGGAGGTCGGATGGTAGCGTTGCTTTTTTTATATGAGTTGAATGAGGATTCCAACAATCGCGGTCAGAAATTGAAATGATTGATGTCAGCGCGAAAATAGGCACCTATAGATAACATACGTCGCTATTCGCTCATCATCATATGACAAGGACATTTGAAGATCATTGCATGAGAATTATAAACGTTTGAATACTAAGAGCTAAACTTTGAACGCTTTGAAGCCTTGTGATGCCTTTATCAGGGTGATGTTCTGGTCATGCTGTATACATACCATGATGATATGCTTAATTTAGTACAGCCTAGCGTCTAACTTGACAGGACGTGAGCCCTTCTTCGGGATATGAGCTAAGTATTTGTATGATGATCTGTCAGCAATAATCAACATCATTTCGCTATCTACTCTCACCAACACTCAGCTATTGATTCTAGCGCAACTTCTCCTTTGGCTATGTCGCGATTCGGACCGTAGACTACAGGGTGGTCTTCTGTCCCTAGGATACAAGGCTGTTAGCAATGGTAAACCAATAATCCTAGAACTGTGGCGGGACGAGCGTATGCTTCTGACGGCAAAGTACACATTCATATTTGTACAACAGGGATTACAGGAGATGAGCCTGGTCTTAGATATAGAATACGCCAACGCTATAGAAACGTTTGTGAGGCGGCCAGCAGAAACCAGAATACGTAACTATGAGGGCGGGCAAGCCCATTATCGGCGGTATTCGGATTGTTTGGGTTTCCAGGTGAAGGGTTTGGGCCTGGCGAGCTACCTGGAGCCGGGGGCTCAGGACATTTTTTATCGTAATCGTCAGGGGTCACCAAGATGAAATCCTGGGTTCTGTAGGTTACTACTTTGCCTGGACTCACAGCTCCATCGCGAACATCGTTGTGATATTTGAGCTCTATTCCGTAAAATTTTCCAATCTCCATGGGTACCTCAGAGAACTTTAACCAATGCTCGTAGAGGGTTAAAGGTTTTTGCAGAGGACCAATGGGTTTCGATGTGGCGCTATCGATGATTTGGATAGTGATGTTTGAAATACCAGCACCGTCCAGGTTGCGTTCATTACGGAAGTCCCACCCTATGTACATTTCATCTCTGTCGTTGATCCTAGAATCAGGGTCTCGAGGGATGTTGGCGCCAGCTGAGGGTTCATAGATGTATAAGGAAGTGAACTTCGACGAGGATGGTGAAGTAATGTTCGAGTAAGGTGCGGGATCCTTCACGCCGCATCCGATTGGGTGGCTGGCTGTTACATTGATGGTTGGGCTGCTTGCCGTTGCCCGTCTAGTTGTGAACTCCCCAGAGCTGTGTTTGGTTTGCACCGTAGTATTGATGCGAGCATGGTAGAGTCCAAGGGGAAGGGAAGCAGGGAGGGAGTAGAGGATATCGTTGCTTGCGTTTATGCCTGAGTTTGAGTATGTGGATGGATTGACATTGGTAATACAGTAAAAGGGAACCTACCAGCGATATCAACGACATCAGATTCTGACGCTCCCGCTGGACCTGTCATAATTTCGATACTTGTGCTGAAAGACGAAGAGTCCCGGGAGATAGGTTTATTTCCGTCATAAATTTGCCAACGAAAGAGATCATATGGGTCGAGTTGAGACGAATCCTCAAAATCGAAGTTATATAGCGAATAGAGGTCGACAGTCGAAGGGACTGAGATATTTTTGATAGATAACGACGACGCTGAAGCAGTAGCGCATACGACACGCATCCACGTAGCCAGAAAAACGAGGGTTACAAATGAGTGTTGGATGGTCATTGTACGGGATCGTCTTCTTGGGGTTCTGTAGAGCAACGGAGGGCTTTATAGACGAAGAGCTATCCTTCACACGCTTTAAAAAAAGAGCTCCTTGGCAAGTGTGACTATCAACTGATTTCTTCATCATCTAAGCCTCAGGTCATCTATCATGACTAGTCATGAATAGGTGCTTGTAATAGTTCAATGGCATTTTACGAACTTTCGGTCGGCCATCCAATATTTGTTGGTTGTTGTGATATGTCGGTACACTGAAAATATCTTACGTTATTGGTAGGATGAAGGCTCTAGCCTATTGGGTTGGTTGTAGCCTGCGCGGCACCGTGGTTTGGGAGAGGTCTCTCCATTTAAAGTTGATATAGGGCCTGATAATCGTAGCAATAGATTGTTGCATCGCGTGCGACTGATGTATATCTACGGTGGTAACAACTAGATCCGCGCGCTACGTCGGCCAAGTCTAAAAAAACCTTCGTGCAATCTAGGCTATCAGTCATTATACTATCTGAGAAGATTGGATTTATGACACTTGCGTGTTCGAGCACAGCAACCTTCACAACGATAATGGCAGAGAAGTTGATGTTCGAGAATCAACATGAATCGTGTGACAATTGCGCGGGATCATATGAGTTATCAAGGAATAGCTTGCTTAGCATCTTGGAATTACGGCTTTGCATGAGTCTACCAGATGTTTGATATTAACTGGAACCCGGGACCGTGATGTTGGCGCGAAAAGATAGGATAGGATGGCCTTGTTAAAACGAATGAGGGAACTCAAGGGTTTAAACTTTAGACGTTCCAAGAAACGAAAGTTGTGAATCATAATATCGCTTGGGCAATCCAAGCTTGTCCAATGTTCATCAAAGATACGCCAAGGCTAACAACACACCTTTGCGCCGATCGAGTTCTGATTTGCTTGATGCAGTTGCGATCTAGCGTCACGCCATCTTGTCAAGGGTGTTGTATTGGTGCGCCAAGTACTGCATCGTAATTCACTGATGAATGAAACTTAATTTATTGGCGGGAGTATTTAGCTGTGATGTGCGCTGCCACATCACATTATAGCGATAGTCGGCATGGCTTATCCTTTCCCAGCTGATAAGATGAGCAATGGTTCTGATATTCCTCCTTCCAACGCAGTGTCTTCACAGACCAAAATCGATTCAGTTGAGTAGATAGAAATCAGATGTCAGGGATAAAGCTGTATGAGCTTACATGATCGCCCGCTTTGCTGGTGCCGACTGGTGAATCAGCGAGACAGCGAGAAAGAAAAGGGTGTCGGTGTTATCCGATCAGCTTGTGGAAACAACAGAGGCAAAGTTAGACCTTATTTTATTCATTAATTACGTTATGTTTTCTTCGATTTCACGGTACATATACCAGATAAGAACATAAGTACTTATACTACATACACTGTCTGCATTGCATTACACATGATGGCGACTGGCCCGGCACCCGCACACCACATGCACTGTACAGCCGCGCACGGTAATGCACGGTGTGGTATTGAGATATAAACTCACATTTCCACACGGTACCGTCGGTACACCTCTACATCCATGTTGTATTACCTCTCGGCGGCCAGCAGCGAGCATCTTGATAGATGATGGATCATCAACGATGATCTATGGTTCTTGTTCTCACTGGCAGATGGACAGTTAATCCCATGCCATAGGCTAAACCGTGATGCTTTCCTTAGAGGTGCTGCCATGCCGAGGCGCAGAAACATTCATGCCTACAAAGAGATATTTTTGTGACTGTCATATTCTGGCCTTATTCTTCCACGCAGCAGCGTTCGTTTAGCCAATCGGCATGTTCGTGTGTCCTTGCTTGTGTTCGCTTGACGTGAGAGACCGTAATGAGCCCGTATGGTTCGCCCTTCCAAGTCATCATTGGTACCTGTTCGAGCGACATCTCTCAGCCGGTCGGTAATAGCTATATTATTCTTTGAGCCTTCGGTGTGTATGAATAGTGAATAGTACATATGGTCCATTTGAACATGTCCGACCGCTACCGTATGGATCAGAAATAGCTGGAGCAGAACAAAAACAGTCTGAATAGGGAACAAGGACCAAACAAACACGCTCAAACGCCGAGTACGCTCGCGTCGTCGCTGCTGCCTAATTTGGACGACTTTGTCCCTCGTATGTCTAAGGGCCCTGAACCTGACTGATGGTTCAATCATCCTTGCTTCTTGCTGCTCTAGTTCCTTGCACCTGGTTGATATTCCTCGACGGAATCTTCAGGTACTTGGGCATATAAAGCGCCTACACTGTCGTTTCTGTTTCCTCACCAGTCCGCTCCCTCTGGTGCCCTCCACTTCCTCGCCTTCTTTCTGGGATAAATGGTTGTCTTACATCTCCTTCTTGCCTCTATCCTCAGCTCTCTAGTACAAGCCACCCCTGTTTCTCCTGAAGCACTCAAACTTCCCAAGTTCGATCCGCAGGAATTGCTGTGCCAGCTCCCAATCGTGAAAAATTATCTATGCCCTCGCACTGGGAAAGGCGCTTTGAAGATTCAGACACCCATGGGTCTAGCTCGTGGGACTGCGGATCTTTCCGGTGCTACTAGGTTTGTTGTAAAATATGCCAATGCTACCCGTTGGGCGCCCTCGACTTTGGTGTCAAGTTGGATTTTACCGTAATAGTCCACGATCCTTGTCGTTCTTTGCTTTGCGTTTATCTTTATACATAGGAGCGGAGCTGGTAACGAGACGGCCCTCCCTCTGGCTTGCCCTCAGCCTGGCGTTGACTCCTCGGCGTACACCGAGGACTGCCTATCTATGGTTCTTTACGTTCCTCCTGGGCTTACAGTGTTGAGCAATGCGCCTATACTTATGTGGTATGTCTTCTGACACCCGGCCCAACCTGAATCTGATTGTTTGATACTGAAGGATACATGGTGGTTCGTTTCTTGTGGGTTCTGCAACTGGACCTGGGCTAGATGGGTCGAAACTAGCGGTAGAAACCAACTCTATTGTTGCAGTTGTTCAGTATCGGCTGGGAGCAGTATGTTACCGCAAGTTCTATTTCAAAACATTCCCACAGCTTATTCTTCTCTGTTAGCTTGGGCTCATGTCACCTGATGGAACAACCAACCTCGCTGTCAAAGATGTTGTAAATGCAATGCAATTCCTAAAAAGGGTTGCCCCTGCATTTGGTGGAACAACGTCGAGAATTACTCTTGCTGGCCAAAGCGGCGGTGCCACTATGGTACGGGCTCTATTAGCAACTCCTTCCGCAGCCTCTTTGTTCAAGTCGGCCATCCTACAATCTGACCCTATGGTACTTGCG
>JABCKK010015929.1:0-26329 GCA_018221785.1 Calocybe gangraenosa
TTGTTGTATTGCTCGATGAGGTCCTTTGCCGAAAGTCCACTAAGACTTGCAGACGTGGCCATCAACGTGACAGCGAGCGGCATATGCCCTATGAGCTCAAGGAGCTCCACAACGTCCGGGTCTGTTGTACTATCTGGGCAGATATCTGAGTAGATCTGACGTGCAGCATCAGTTCTGAGTGCCTTGAGATTGACTGAGTTCCAGTGAATTCCCCTACAAGGTGGAGCAGATGATCGCATTGTGACGAAAAGAGTTATGTGTGGGATACGGTTGATATCGCGAAGCATCTGTTCGACTACTGATCGTCCACCGTCTATGTTCCATGGCGTCTCAAAGTTGTCAAGTAACAGGATGAGTGGACCAGATGATTTCAACACAGAAAGGATAATGTCACTGGTGTTCCCTTTGATGTTGGTGATTCCCAAAGACAACGCAAGGGTGTCAAAGAATAAAGCGATAGATGTCCCTTGCACACAAGGAACCCACACAAGGCTGCTGTCGGGATAGTGATTATTCACGTCAGGATGTGCCATGACAGCCAACGCTGTAGCTGTCTTTCCCATTCCTCCAGGTCCAAGAATACAAGTGTGACGTTGCTGTGTAACTGTCATGATTATCAAATGAGCAACAAGCTTGGCAACAAGTTCATCACGACCAAAAAACAGCTCAGCGTTTGCTGGTATGGTAGCTCGTGCGCCAGACGGGGGAGGAGGCAGGCTGTTTGTCACCTTGGAATCTAAGCTATTCATTTTCATCGTCATGTTTTCTACTGTGCTCTGCATCTGACCGAGGGTCTCGTTTTGGACTCTGTAGAAGCTCCGAATCTCTTTCTCGAGGCGATAGAGATGAGTGGTATGGTCGATATCGCGCACAACCTGGCATTTGTTAAGCAAAGCATGTGTGAATTGATTAGACATACCGAAAACCGTTGAAAGAGCCAATCCAATCGTCTCACGCATTTCTGGACTCTCTCTTCATTTAGGGTGCTAAAAAACACAAGCCGTACACGGCCTTGGCTTGTTATTTCGCCCAACTTCTCTTCGATATATGTTAGATCCCTAGAAGCAAATACGTATAAATTAACATGTTTGTGAAGTAGGGCTTACTTCTGAAGAGCGTCAATATCCTCCTTAAGATTATCCGAGATCCCCCCAGGCCCCTTCCCTTTCAGCTCATTCACTACAGCCGACACAAGCAACGTGATGCCTTGCGTCAGTTCCTCAGCCTTCTCCAGCGTCGCACAGCCTTCCTTTAGTGAATGCTAGAATCTTTTCTTATGTTCAAAGAACAGGTAACTTGCCTCACAAGCCTTGACGACATTTATGGCCAACCTGACCACTATACCTATCCCAGGCAAAGGTATCTGTTGTGCGACCGTGTCCAGAATTTTTAAGAGACCTTTCGCGGTTTCTTGGGTATACTCTTTATGTGTCGGCCTTTGCAAGCCATCATCGACGCGCGCGGCTTTCGTTCCCTTAACGAAGTTTATAAGATTCATCTGTACTTTACGCAGAGCAATCTCACCGATCGTTGTTCAGTTGCCTGGGAGATAGTTGATTTTTTGGAGCGAATTAGTCGTGAGCTAGGCATCGGTGGGTGCGAAGGAGAAGGGTATAACTTTTTGATTACAGTAGCATTGACTGTTCACGCTTGTCAAGATAGACGCTGTCCTGCACCGCCTGATTGTGAAAGTTTACGGAATTTCACATACCATGTGACCATGCAAATCCGGAATCGTCGCTCACAACACAGATGTAGGGAGCGAACATGTGATGACCGAGCAGTTGCGGAGCATGGTCCCTGGAATCAATAGTTTGGGAGAATGGGTACGCTATAGGCAGATACGCGCCCCAGTCAACAAACAACAACTACCCCATCTTTGGGCTGACGATACCCAGCGCGCCTCCCAATCATCAACCAACAACCAAGCTCTACCATTATAGCATTGTGTCCTTGATCGTCGATGGAGTGTGATTCTGAAACAATCATGGAATATGTTGTAATTTTGCCTGAACAGCTTTGCAAGTTGTTCATGCACATTGCAAACAAACAATCGCGTATGGTGAGCCGGTGGAGATTCATACTCAAGTGCGACGCGGTTCTTTTGTATTGGAACCGTTTGGTTCGAGTATCATCAAGGTCGTTAAGGTACCCGATTAAGAAGTAGGGAGAGCGTAGCTGCCTCCAACGTTTTTTTCCAGTGCTGATTAGCTGACTGGGTATTGAGTACTTCGAGTACTGAAGTACTGAAGCTTGCAGAAGGGGTTTGAACAACTAAACTTACGTCATCTCAACTGCTGTTGTCCAATGTCTATACGCAAACGCCACCAGTACTAGGGCCAGTCACAACCTGAAGCGCGGGTCAAGTTACACTTACACTAGACAAAATCATCACTACATGCCTTGAATCATTGATATCACAGGCATAGTCCAGACTCTCACGGCTAACGCATCATGAGTGATGGGCTCAAGAAAACACGTTCCGCAATCAAATCTACGTCAGATATAAATCCGATATCGCATAATAAACACCGACCAACGTCCGAACGCCCTTCAGTCTCCAATGATGTATAACTATACTCTGTTACGGACTTACGAGCCATGCTATGTAGGGCTCGCTCACCCGTTATACCCATGTAGCTTATAAGGCCTGGCATCCGGGGTGCCGCTACCTGCCCGTTATTCAACACAGTTTCGTGCATCTCTGCCCTCGACTCTGCGCAACGTTTTGAACCGGATCTCGGAAACATTCACAACGTTGCTCCTGACATGCACCCAAAACACAGAGCGATGAATCGCTTACTACAGCTAAGTCGTCCATTTTGAGAAGGTACATCAATTGCATTACGTGCAGGGTTTGTCATAACTAAGAGAAACTATGTATCGAAATGGGATGGCACCGTACGACGCGTTGATTCTCCTTCTTCATCAACCTTGTACACCAGGCTTGGGGGAACGGTCCGGTCACATGGTACTATACTTGGATTTTCATCATGAACACTAACAATTACCGGGCAGTGCAAAACATCGCCCCATCTCGACAAGCGTAAGCAATCGATCTTTCTCCAACCTTACCATATACACTCATCCTCCCTCAGACATACCAATGCGTAACTCACCATCAGCACGCTTCAAATCATCAGCGGCTTATGCACATAAACTATTGGTGAGATGACTGCTTTATATCTAGCACACAGAATTCTACAACATTTCCAATCGCGGAATGACAACTGCATAGGCGGATGATGTACAAAAGCCGACAACTGCCGAATACACCCAGGAAACAGCAAAAGGCTTCCTAAATATTCTGGACTCGATTGCACAACAAATACCGTTACCTGGAGTAGGTGTGGCAGTCAAGTTGGCTGTGAATATCATCGAAGCTTGTGAGGCAAGTCACGTTTGTTTTAGTGCACTGCAGGAGTGTGACATCTATTGAAGGCAGGTCAAGAAACGTTGGAGAATGCGAAGGAGCTGGCGCAAGATGTCACGTTACTTATATCTGCTGTGGTCAATGAATTTAAAGAGAAAAAGCCAGATGATATTACGGGGAAGCTTGAAGGGGACATTGATAAACTTCAGAGGTAAGCCATGTATCCCATATATCACATTTTTTACTTGATGGGATTCCAGCGGCTTGAAATATATTGAAGAGAGGGTGGGAAGCATCACAAGTCAAGGCCGCATGCGCCTTGTGCTTTTCAGTAGCCTAAACGAAGAGAAAATCACAAAATGCATGAGGCGATTGGATCGTCTGTTACAACAGTTTTCTGTATGTCCCACCACATGGTCGCATGTACACCGCCTGATAATTGTTAGATCATGCGTGATATTGACCATTCCACCCATCTCCAGCATCTGGAGAATAAGATTCGGAGCTTTCACGAAGGCCAAGCGGAAACCCTGGACGACATACACAACATGTTAGGGAGCGTTGCAGAGAAAATGGAAACCACGATGGGAGACATAGGAGATATCAGAGCTCAGATTACCAATAGCTCGTTGGCGACGATGGCCTCACCCCCATGTAGCATACGAGCTGCCATACCAGCAAACACTGACCTTTTTTATGGTCGTGATGAGCTTGTTGCTGGAATCGTTACTCATTTGACAGCCTCGGAAAATTCTCAGCAACAATGCCACACTTGTATTCTAGGATCTGGAGGAATGGGGAAAACGTCCACAGCGCTGGCTGTTATGGCGCACCCGGCCGTGAAAAAGCGCTATCCGAGCCATAATCTTGTATGGGTTCCTTGCGTGCAAGGGACATCCACTGCCTTATTCCTCAATACCCTCGCAATGTCCTTGGGAATTACCGACATGAAGGGAAATATCAGCGATATCATCCTCTCCATGTTGAGATCAGCTGGGAAACTAATCCTTTTGCTTGACAACTTCGAGACCCCGTGGAATGTAGACGGTGGACGATCAGTCGTTGAGCAGATCCTCCGCAACATCAATCAGATCCCGGACGTAACGTTTTTTGTTACTATGCGAGCATCCGCCCCCCCAGGCAAGGGAATTCGCTGGAACTCAATCAACCTCAAGGCACTCGACGCTGATGCTGCACGTCAGATCTACTCAGATATCTACCCGGATAGTAGCGAGGACACACATGTGCTGGAACTTCTTTCGCTGATAGGATACATGCCGCTTGCCGTCACGCTGATGGCAACATCTGCGAGTCTTAGCGGACTCCCGGCAACGGCCCTCATCGAGCAGTACAGCAAAGTAGGGCCTACAATGTTGGGCCAAGGATCGGACTCAGAAAACAATATGAACATCTGCATCAGCCTTTCGGTTGACAGTCCACCTATGAAGCAGCACCCCGAAGCGCGATGGCTACTCGGCGCATTGTCGATGCTACCGGTCGGCACGACGTTCTATATGATGGACAAGTGGTGGGCATGCAGTCTGTTAAATACATTAGGGGCTCTTCAGGTGTTACAAGAGACATCACTAGTGGAACGACAAGGCATGGTATTTGTCGTACTCCCCGTTATCCAACGCTTTGTCCTAGATCCCCTCCGGTTCAACACAGATATACGCACATCGATGATCAGATGAGCAAATCAGTTCTTACTACAGTACAGCTCACGTCCTAGTAGCGAATTATACAAGGCGCATAAAACAGCCCTGCACAAAGAAGAAAGCAATTTGGAGGCCATTCTCCTGCTGGCTGTAGCCTCAGAGGACACAGTTGCCTCTCTCCTTGTGTTGGCATGGCACCACCGCTATAGTCGACCGCGAACGAATGCCATCGAACGTGCACTGGAACTGGTATTGCAAATGGAAAACAACGCCAGTCTCCATGCAGATGTTCTTTGGTGTCATGCACAGATACACGCTTCGCTTAATCATTTTGATGAATCCCGAAAATACTGTATGGAAGCACGTGCATTGTTTCTTTCCCTGCGTCGTATCAACATGGCTGCGCGCTGCCTTCTTCACCGTGCGGATATTGATAGCATGGATGAAACAAAAGCGTACGAAGGCATAAAATCAGTCATCACCGATGCGCAAGCAGAATTCGAGACTATCAAAGATGAGGCTGGGCTCGCCGAATGCTGGTTACGTCTCGGCACTGTAGCCATCTGGTGTTCTGGCGACTATAAGTCAGCTCTCACCTTACTTCACCATGCGCGTGACAAATATCGTCAACATGGGATACTGAGGCCATTCGCAGAGTACTTATGCCAGAGTGCACACTGTTACTTTGCTTTAGGGGAGTTTGAGCAGGCTGAGACCCGTGCGAAATCTGCTCTACATGAGCTGGACCATTTAGGAGATATACCATCCAGCATACTCGTGACGTTACTACTGGGATCTATTCGTGTTGTCCAAGGCCAATATCAAGCCGCACTTGAAGTGCTAGTCCCGTGTCTTGCATTATCGCGGATTTCAGGGGGACCGTTGAGCACTGGGTGGGTATTGGAGATCATTGGAGTTGCCTCCAAGCAATTAGGTGAAATGAAAGATGCACGGAGAGCATATCAAGAGGCTGTGGAAGTCTTCCAGCACTCCCCCCAGAGATTCCATTCCCGCCGGTGTCAGTTTTTTCTGAGGAGAGCGGATGACCCAACTGCGACTCCGACTCCAGAGGAAAAAGCTGCTCTCGTTAAGTGGTATCCACAAATGGCGCTGGATCTACTCGGCATCAAAGATGAGTGAGGGGCGACTCGCATATCCCAGTAGTGTTGACCAACCTGAGGTGCCGTAATGTATTATTAGTTTTTAGTTTTGATCAACTCCATAGTAAAATCACGTGTATCCCCACCCTTGCTCAGAACTACGGGTAAGCTTCAGGAATGATTGAACTCGTGCAGCGTTTTCTAACCTGCTACCAAGTTGTGATACTTGAACCAAAGTTACTTTTATCAAGCTGGCGACCGCCCTTCTCCTGTCACATCTGCAAAATCCGAGTCCCAATGTTCCTCTTCAAATTTTGACTGCTGCACTCGCTCACCACCTTGTCGTGGATAGACCGACGTCAACACCATTGACAGCAGCTGCCGTATCTTCTCCATTTTTTCTTGCATATCCGCCACAGAATGAAAGGCTTCAAGGGCTCGTGACGGCATTCCAGCATGCGTTACATTTTAAACACCAAGCACTAGTCAAGGAAGCTGAAGAGGGTTGGAGTGTTTCAAAGGCAATCTTCTCGAAAGGTGTTGAAGGAAGAGCAAAAGATTGGGTTAAGGAAATCCTCAAAGGGCTACAAGGAGGACGGGCAGTATTGAGGCTAGCATGCTGTACGGGCCTCTTAATGGGTTCCACAGGCTTGAAGCAAATCAACGTTGATTTTGCGGATGTAGAGGACGAAGCCGTCGTTGCTTTAGCAGAAGTTATGGATGACTATAATACTAACTCGGGTGACTGGGAGAAAGAGTTCAGCCCTGACATTAATGGTACACCTTTCATGACTTCTACCAAGCCACTTCTTACCCTTCATGTAGAAGAAACATTGTTGTCTACAACTTTGATTTTGGCCTCCCAGTCGATGCCACTTATCTCAAGAACAAAACTGAAAGCGCTTCCCTTGTCTCCTCTTGTCACCTTTTTAACTTCGACTATTGCGTCTGCATTCCATCAAGGGGAATTCCTGAAGGCAGCCCCCAGTGCACCTTCGCCCGGTCTACTCCACTTCCCAGTGCGGTTTCTTTCCTCGAAACTGCGAGTATAAACTTAGCTATTTTATAGCCGGAATCTACATTTTCACAAACAATAGCCCAAATTTCAGCATCTACAACGATGATGTCAATGTCTGGGCTGTCAAGGCTGACTGCTGCTGTTCTACAAGTCTTGATAGACTCACCATCAAGCGACCTGCAAGACGTTCATAATGCTCTCGAAAGTTTTTGCACCGTTGCAAATCGGATTGAGCGTGATTGGAAGGGGAGCAAGCTTGCGAGCGTAGAAGACGAGAACGGTATTGGTACGCTTTCCATGGGTCTGATATACGCGATGTTAAAGATTTCTTAGCACCAGATACAAAGGAGATACTTAAATCTACCTGGCTGGTCCTGAAAACTTTTTTGTTTAGCGTAGTCATGGTAGCCGACAGTGTTCTGGGCGCACTTGTTTACGCCCAGCCCCGATCGCAATCCCAAAACGCAATACAAATCACACCTCAAACTTTGGCTCAGACGACGCTCAAAACGTTGTTTCATATATCCTTTGTTGTTTCAAATTTTGGTGGGGTCACGGCAACAGCAGCCAACGATGATTCAAGTTTCACAGAGCTACGCAGAGTATTCTATCTCGCCCTGGATATTTTCTCCTTCAAGAAGCTTGGCTCCCAAGACGCAAGGGTAGAACGAACAATTCAATGCGAGGCGTTTGTGAAGGACTTAGTAGCCGGCTTAAACACCGATACCCGTACGTTGATCGTTTTTCCCCATAGAAATCAATTTATGGCTTCGCTGTCACATAGCCGACCCTGGCACCAAGAAGGATCCGGAGGCATTTGAGCTGGCGAAGACTGCTTACACTTTGGCTTGCATCGAACAACTCATTCCCTCTCTTGGCACCTCATGCTTGAAAGACTACGTCTGGGAACTTTGTATTCCGTAAGTACCATGGTCGTCCTTCCCCTTTGAAGTTCCGCCTTTTGCGGGGTCTTCCTGGCGAACCCCATCATGTTTTGTTCCTTTATGTTGGTGTTTGGCCTTGCGTCGCGACAGGCACGCCGAGCTACTCTTTTTTGGCAAAGACTCACATTGACGCTACATATCTACAAACATCCATATTGGCTTTTAATTAACCCCTTATTCTCTTCCCATCCTTTGTTTCTGCCGCCTGACAGAAATACAATCTGGTCCGAAACCCACTCGGTTTGCCTCGTTTCCCGATTACCATATCACGCGATCTTTTTGGGAGCCGATGTTTAGTCCTCGGCTGAAGGTTAGAGGCTACCTGAGAGCTGCAACATATGGGCAACACTATTCAATTCCCTTCTGACAACCTTTCTCATTTTTTGTTTTCATATCCCCGCACGTTCATAAACCCACACTGACTCCATTAAAACAGATTCCTCTCAGACCCATCTCACCGTGAGACCTACGAGTCAGCACACTCCGTCGTTCTTTCTATTTTTGCATCTCATTCGCAAGAACTACCACCCGGTAACTTGCTGAAATTTGAATTGCCGAAAGGGATCTCTCATACGTCGCTAACGGAAGAGAGAAGCCGGTATCCAAATCAAGTGACGGCCATAAATGGAAAACTTAGTTCCACCAACCGCGCAGATCTGGACTTAATTGGATTCATTCATCACATAGTTCCTTACTATGCTCATTGTTTGGTAGAGGTAAGCTCGCCTTTTAATATACAACGGAACCTCCCCTCCACAACCTCCCCTCCACACCGTACACCGACTAATTCGTCCACCTTGATTTCGGAGCTATCTTATTCGTTTCCTTTTGATCCCACCAGGCCTTATCCCCATCAATCCCACACCACGCTACTAAATCAAATCGGTCTACATACTAATACGTTTTCTCTTAGAATTCTCGAACGGGACGGTTGAGCACATCGCAATTACGCCTTGCTTATGCCGCACTTGTCAGGGGAGCTGTTTCACCCAGTCTGGGTAAATTCACTGTGATGGAAGCTCATCAACTTGGATGGTACACCATCAATGTGATTCTTGACGCAATCAAAGAATGTTCTGAGGAACAAGAGCGGGGAGCCTTGTCCGACAGCAATTCCAAAGAACGCCTCCAGCGCTTAAAATTGACTTTGATTTCTACCCTTCCTTCGCTTCCCCTACCCCTCATGGTTCGCACTTTGGAGGAAATTCGAAAGATTATCGTGGAATGCCCACAGATGAGTAGCCGTGGAGATATAGCGGATGAACTAACCGATGAGAGAAAGGAATTAGTGGAAGCATTGTTCGCCGAAATATTGGAGAGGGTAGGAGATTATGAGAAAGAGGCCGTGATGAGGTGGTGGTTTGCCAACCGAGATGATCTGCTCGTGCCTTGATCATCAGCTGCAAAATCAAGCCGCCTGGGCCCGTTGTACATCGTTTAACTTAAGAGACATTGCGATTACATCCCATCATGGATCTTTTCAGATTTTTTTACACAACAGCCACCCATTTTCAGGGGCAGATTTTACGATCATGAATACATCCGTGGAACAGAGTCACCGGGTCGGTCACTTATCTGACGCCCGGGAAAGTTTATTCTCCGGTGAACTGAGTGAATGGTTCGTTTCCTTCGCGTCCATGGCTCAAGCGCTCAAGCATAACCTTTCGGCAAGCTTACTAGCCCCCTCGTCACAAGCTTATTCAGATAGTTATATCGAAGATTCTTGGCCTCTCAAACGGTCTAGCCGGACTTACGACGTGGCCTAAGGTGATCGCCCCTGAGATGTGCATGCTGCAATAGCAAAATAAAAAAATAAAAATCAGCCTGTGGCAACTTGCCGACAATCTTCAAGCTCCCTAATTTGGCGGCATCAGAATGAAGTATAAATTGCCCTCTCACGCGCTAGTCTTGTGTTCGTTATTGGATCCCCTCCTCCCCTCAATAGCTCACTCCCCCAAAGGACGAGGATGACCGAGGTCTACCCACAAACCAATGATCTACTTCGGATCCCAGATGATATAACTCTGGCACAGTTCATGCTAAAAACTCAACACCATCTTCGGCCTGTGCGAAGTGGGACGCCTTGCTTTATTGAAGATGGTACTGGACGAAAAATAAGCTTTGACGAGGTTTTTTCACCAGCCTCCCATATTGCCTTCCACTAATTCAACTCGACGTAAGACCAAGAATACTACGTACGCCTTCGCAAAAATACTACGCTCTACATACAACATCAGTAAGTGATGATCGCACATATTGAGTCTCAAATCTCAAGCTCACCTCGTACAGGCGACAACGACGTTGGTATGCTATTTAACGTTTATGATATTTCTGAAATGGCCATGACCTTGTTCTCAGTTTTCATTTCAAGCCCTAACCACATCGGTAAAATTTTAGTCCACTTAACAGTAGAATGCAGCGACTCATCACCATTTTTTCCCTTCCAGCTTATCCTATCATTTTCTGGGCCGTTCTTCTAGTTGGAGGAATCATCAGGTTCACTTTTTCTCACTAAAGCACACGTCCTCTCGGCTAAAAGAATGTCAAGCTGCTCCAATCCACATCTCTCCGTGGCCGAACTAGAAGCCCAGCTGAAAGATGTGAAAGCCACTCTCGTCATTGGACATTCTGTAAATATTTCCACAGTCTTATCCGCAGCTCGTGGAATAGGGCTTCCGCCAAGCCGTGTACTCCTGATAGACCAAACAACTGAAGCGAGACGTGGATCAATACCGAACGTCCATGATTTAATAGAGTCAGGTCTACAACACAACGATGACTTTCAAGAGCGCGTTCTTGGTCCGGGTGAAGGAAAAAGAAAGATTGCACTGCTTTCCTGGTCCTCAGGGACGACAGGTAACCCCAAGGCAAGTGCTTGTATAAGAAACATGGCCTTGGCGATTCTGACAGTATCACAATGCAGGCGGTGGCAATATCGCATTATGCTCTCATTGCAAACATCATACAAATGACAGCCCACGATCAAGCCGAGAAATTAGATTCTTCCCATGGCAGTCAGGGATTCCAGTCAGGAGACGTGGCCCTTGGAGGTAAGTATTCTCAATAGTGTGGCAGACCAACTCACAACGTTTGGATACATAGTGCTACCCTTCTACCGTATGTATAACCATCCGCGTTGCCTTATCATCTACTCACAATCGGTCAGATGTGGCAGGGCTCGTAATCAATGTAAGTCTCTTTCATCAGCTTCTACGAATCTATCACTGCATCTGTCTAGCTTCACTTCGTCTTCTTTTGTGCGGTAGGGTCGGATCCTAATTCTGGTCGTTTGAGATCTAACCCTGCGACAGATGTCGATCGTTATCGCTGAGAAATACAGGGTCCTTACGATGCTCGATAGCATTGTGCGTCACCGAATCACTCATCTTATGCACGTAGTCTCCTGTTCTACTTCGGTGCTTCGCTTACTATGAATACAGACTCGTTCCTCCGATAGCTGTGGATTTGTGCAAGGTGAGAAGGAAAAGCGGAAGCAGTGAAATCACACCAACTCATCGCTTGCACAAGCATCCTGCAGTAGAGAAATATGACCTCAAAACGATCAAGTGCTTAATAATAGGTAACTGTTTCTCAAAAATACTACAATTAGCTAACAAAATCTAGGCGCGGCTCCTGTCCCAAAGGAAGTACAGGTACTGCTAAACGATCTGTTCCCAGCTGCTCGAATAGGGCAAGCATATGGTTTGATTTTTATATTACATGTCCTCGGCCTCTATACTTAGCTGCTGGATTAAGGGTTGACCGAGGCGACGGCAACCTTGGCAATGATTTCAGGATCACAAGCTCGGGGTCCATTAGGAAGTAAGGGAACGCTGTCTTTTCCTAAACTATAGTCGTTCACACGCTGAGGATTACGAACAGGTGGTGGTAGACTTCTGCCCGGTGTCCAAGCCCGAGTCGTCAAACCAGATGGTTCCTTAGCCGGCCGTGGTGAGGAAGGAGAACTTCTGGTCAAAGCACCCTCAACTGCTCTTGGGTATCCGAACGACCAGAAAGCGTACGGTCTTTTTTACATCACATACTCTTCTTGACTATTGTTCTACAGCACCGAAAAAACTTTCGTTGATGAGTGCGTGCTCCTCTAATCCATATACGATATCTCTGAAACCGCGGCTAGGTGGCTTCGTACCGGGGATCAAGTTTTTCTGTCAGAAACCAATGAGGTATTCATAGTCGGCCGACTAAAGGTAGTGGACCGACTGTAGGACAAACCATTTTTGTGTTGATCTATCCATGACATAGGAGCTCATGAAAGTTAAAGGCCATCAAGTCGCACCTTCTGAGCTCGAAGGCTGCCTTCTAACCCACCCTGACGTCCTTGACTGTTGTGTGGTTAGTGTAACGGACGATCGTAGTGGCGAGCTGCCGTTTGCATACATCGTCTTAGCTCCGCTTGCAAAGGAACGATCTCGGGCCAACTCTAATGCTGTGTATGAGATCAAGAAGGATATCGTGAAGGTCAGTATCTCTAAACCAACAGTGACTGCTTTTAAACAGCCAACTTAGCATATTGCCGATCGCTTTGTGAGTTATAAACAGCTCAAGGGAGGAATCGAATTTATCGAAGAGATTCCGGTATGTTTTTTTACGCTTGTCACTTTCTTATTTATTGAAACGTGATAATTCTTTTTATAGAAAACGGGTAGTGGCAAGCTACTACGGCGTATATTACGTGACATGGCTCAAGAAACTCGCTCAAGTCAAACAAGGTGTCGAGCTCGATTATGAATGAATTGCCGAGTGCTCTGCGTTTTTTTCTCGATACTGGGTTCCTGAAAATATACTAGCATTGTTGTCTTTGTGTTGTCTGTGAAATATGATTAATACTTTGAAATTAGTGTACATATTCCCATGTTCAACATCCGTGGGAACAGAAATTTGGTACTTGGCAATTGATGACATCTTGTACCTTGTGATCATGTCTGCTTTGTGCCCTTGATACTTGGTGTACATTACATAACTAAGCCCGGAGTCAAGACTTAATCCGTTTCCCCCACAAACTTAATCTTGAAGTTTGCAATGAGCCTTGCGCTGCCACGTATACCGGATCATCTCACAGTGCCTCAGTTCATATTTGATTATCAACATGAGTGTCGGCCTATCAGAGGGACTAACGTCCCATGGCTCATTGAGAATGAGACTGGAAGAGCTATTGGAGAAGCTGAAGTTAGTCCCTTCTCAGCCATAAAATGGATTAAGTTCCTCATTACTATGGCATATATCACAGCTTCGCCAGCGCACATTCCAGCTGGCCAACAGTTTAAGGTTTAAATTCGGGATTGGTAGGACCACATCTATCCGATTCAACCGCAATATTCTGACTCGCACTCATCTTGTATGATTAGGCGAGAACGACTTAGGTATACTATTCCTGCTATCTATCCGCTCAACATGTTGAAGTTCCAGGAATAGTTCTCATTTTTAGCCAGAACCATATTGGTCAGATCTACAGTGTCAGCTGCTGTAACCATCATTCACGCCCTTCTTAGACTATCCGATTGCAATTTGGGCCGTCCATCGACTTGGGGCAATCATCTCGTAAGCATGTTATTCTAACTGTACTTTATGTGTTTCTGTGACAACTTTTACGTGTCGTGTTTGAAGTGGTGCGAACCCGGACTTCTCCAGTGACGAGCTACTGTATCAGCTGGAGCAGACAAGGCCCTCCCTTGTTATTATCCACCCAAACTCTTTAGATATTGCCTTGTCCGCTATTCGGAGCGCGGACATCTCTCCCGATAGAGTTATCTTATTCGACACGGGCGCTAACGTAGCGGGCAACCATTTGACCATCAACTCGCTGATTGAACATGGGCTCAGCTTAAGGAAAGACCAAACGTTTGTTGAAAGGGAATTGAGGCCAGGTGAAGCGATGACCAAATTGGCCTTTCTCAATTTCTCATCTGGGACGACTGGAAAGCCAAAGGTCATATGAAGTTATTCACGGGTTCAATTCCATGTGCAAACTTATCGTTTGCGCTTCACAGGCTGTAGCCATCCCTCACTATGCGCTGATAGCCAATGTCATTCAAATCGCTGCTCACAATAATGTGAATAAGGATTATTGCGACTTTGAGGATCAGCGATACAGAGCTGGCGATGTCGCAATTGCAGGTATGTGGTATCCTTGTTGGTTTGTTCATTCATACAAAGCCTATACCACTAGTTCTTCCTATCTATCGTAAGTAGCCATTGGAAGATGTTTGTTCAACGTTAATACCCTAGCCACAGATATTTATGGCCTCGTCATCAATGTATGTGTTCCAATGCCTCTGCTTTGCGACGGCCCTCGATGAGATAATATCGTTTATAATTACCATATCTTTTGACAGCTCCATTTCACCTTGTTCTCCGCCGTGAGTCAAGCTGTGACCACTAAAGCAACGCGGTTGACGCTGTCATTCAGATGTCTCTGGTAATTTTTCCCAAGTTCAATTTTGTGGAAATGCTTGATAGCATTGTCCGCCATCGAATTTCGCATCTATAGCATGTTGTTCTGTTCAAATTTGTCTTTTAAATCTAATCTATTGACTTCTAGTATCGTTCCGCCTCAAGTCATTCTGTTGTGCAAGGCATGTACAATCGGTCTTTCTACCTATGTGCAGCTTGATAGCTTTTGGGTGTTTTACCTAGCATCCTGCAGTCAAAAAATATGATCTGCGTCGTTCGGTCCGATTGATCATGGTTGGCGCTGCACCTCTTTCCCATGAGTTGAACCAGCAGCTCTTCGACCTCTTTCCCGATGCGCACATTGGGCAGGCATACGGTGGGACCTAGTTTGTTCCGCCATTTGACTGGATACCGACTATGTTTCCAGGGATGACAGAAACGTGCACGGCGACCACTATGTGGCCAATAACACAGAAGCGAGGAATCTCAGGCAGTAGGCAGTATTTTTTTCTAATTCTCAAACAAGTTTGAATCCTGTTCAGGTGCTGGACAACTCCTTCCTGGAGTCGCCGTTCAAGTCGTCAAACCTGATGGCTCGTTGGCGGGGTATGATGAAGCCGGTGAGTTATACATCAAGACGCCATCGGCGGCACTCCGGTATGCCAACAATGCAGAAGCGTGCGTATTTGTTTGGGTACTATTAGCTGTTTATATATCGCATTTTAGGACGAAGGAAACATTCATTGACGGGTACTTTCACTGACCTGCTGATTTTCGTTTAATCTATACAAAACCTTTTTGTAGCTGGGTTCGAACGGGGGACGAAGTCAAAGTTGACAGGAACGGCAACCTGTGGGTTCTTGATCGACTCAAGGTCAGTTTGGGAGATAGTGGTATGCATGGACTAACGCTTGGCGTTGGTCAGGAAATCATGAAGGTTGTACGCTGGCTTACAAGGCCACGATGCGGAGGTTAACCGCCTTTTTTGTTAGGTCAAAGGTTTCCAGGTGGCTCCTGCTGAGCTTGAAGGATGTATTTTGGATCACGAGGACGTATCCTCGGCCTGTGTTGTTGGTATTCCAGATGATTACAGTGCGTTGACCTCGTGTGTACATGGGTTCTCTCTTTATTCGCTTTCCTATATTATAGGTGGGGAGGTCCCGCTGGCGTTTGTTGTTTTGACCGCCGACGCCACCCAACGCGTGAAAACAGATCCAACTGCGGCCGGGAAGATCAAAGCATCTATTATTCAGGTTTGTCCGCATTACACCCTATCCCATTCATTTCCCGATAACGTTTGCAATTGTAGCATGTCGCACGGAACAAGGTCAACTATAAACACCTCGCTGGAGGGGTGGAGTTCATACCTGCTATCCCCACTTCTCCGAGTGGCAAATTATTACGGCGGGTCCTTCGTGATGATGCAAAAGCCCTTAGGGGTGCGAAACCTAAACTGTAGACATATCAAGCTTTGTCACATGGTGCTTGAGCACGAGAGGAAACCCCCTCAAACAATCAACCAAATCTATCGGCTATGCCCCAATTTCACAAACGTTCGATGGGAAAGCGGGACTTTCCGTAATATTGTTTGGGTCGTTTGAAGCAATTGCATTGAAATAACGATAAGCCAGAGAAGTTTGGAGCGCAAGTAACATGATCCGTTGACAGAAATACCCCCAGATTACGGATGCTATAAGGGGTTATTGATGAGCAAATGACATGAACTTTGAATAGGAACTATGGTATCGAAGGGTCCTCAGATATTTCGTTCAAGAAAGCGAGTAAATCGAGTCAGGTGTGGGGACAGGAGACGTACCTTGGCTATGGGTCTTGCCGATTGCCGAATTATAGATGGGTTGTTGAAAAATTAAGATAAAGTATGACACGTGACAGTCGCGTCCTAACCTGCCCTTAACAGTCACGTCCCGTTGAATCGTTTATTGTTAAATATTATTTATATAGCCGTGATGTGTCTCTCCACAATCTCATTCTCATCATCCAATGTCTTCCTCTTCAACCTCCACGCCTACACGTTACAGACTCAAGAGATCAATACGTACGGCCGACTCAAGCGATACAGATATAACGCCACCCCGAAAGAGGTCTCGCAGAGGGCGCAGCTCAACAGGTGGGCTAGTTGTTCATGATATATATCCTCGCAGATCTGAACTAGCTCCAGATGAAACACCTGATTGTGACCTTTGTGATGTCTTGTGTCGTCGTAATTACAATCCCAAAGATGACACAGCGATTGAGGATTTCAAAAGCATGAAGAAACTCAAACGTGAGTAGCCAATATCTACTACAAGTCATCATTATTGAAATCATCTATACTATAGGAGAACAAGATACTATTTACGCTATCCAGGATATAATCAAGACCGTCCGGGCTGCCGTCAAAACAGATGTTCAAACCAAAGGCAGAAAGATTCTCGAAGTTGAGCTGTACTTGAAGTGGTTAGAGGGTTTTGACTTTGTCGTGAGGGGTATTGAGGTATGATACGTCTATCCTCAGCCATGAGCAGCAATTTAGAGGCTTGTAGTCTCTACTTTCTGCCAAGGACCCCGACACGCGGCAGTACGTCCATGGCCTTGGTCGACTCTGCTTTTCGATTCTGTATCACCTCATCGACGGATTCATTGACGAAGTCAATGCTCATCAAGACGGGTGGTCGTTTCAATATCCCACAGGACCGGTAGAGCATGATCCCCTCGTCATGACTTTTGCGGAGGAATCTAATGACGAAAGCATGGATGGTCGTTGCGAGGATGCCGTTCAGAGTGCAGAAATGCTACTGCAACGATACGACAAGGTCATGGTCGCTGCGTTACGTCGTTACAAATTGGAATGCAATAGGAAACTAGTGGCAGTGGCCATAGAACGGAAAGAGGATAGTTTGTCTAGAGCATGCTGTTTATTGAGCGAGCAAACAGGCTATGGTGGCACAGAGGGCATGGAGTTCAAACTATTAGTGGAAACGCGAGAAGCGATGGCTGCTTGGAAAACGAAGGCATAGCCAAAATCCTCGTGGATGTGGATGTCCGCTGATCATACAATACATATATACCATTAGTACAAGATCCTTTCACCTTGCTGTATCTGTAAACATATAATGTATCAATAAATAGCTATAGTTCTACAATAGTTTATGTAAAAGCTTTACGCTTACTTTGGATGTATTGAGGGAGGAGTTGTAATATATCTGCCAGCTCCAGTGATATCACTTTCCGATTGTTAGAGCTAGAGTGGTTCAATTCGACTTCTGTACTTACATACAACATACATTAAATATCCAGCGTATGCTATATTACAGCTTGATATGCCCAGAACGCAAATGGATGGAACAGCAGACCCTGACCTGTATAAATGTTCACGGGCAGAGCTTGCCTGCAACCTCTTCGACCAACTTTCTAATATCTTTTCTTACAACACCCTGCTCCCCACACCCCCCTTTGTTCAGCTTCCGCTTGAGGATGGCTTTAGCTTGCAACACCTCCAAGAGAGGCGAAACCTGGGCGTCAAAAGCAGGTGACAGACGAAGGAAGAAAGCAAGTGATGCAGTCAAGCGGTGGACTGAGATAAATCATCGAGGATTAGCATCTCAGTGGACTGAAGGTACACCAAGTCATACTCACCCACTTCCTCACTTGTATTCTCCCTATCAAGTGCCTCTACGATCGCGCTGACCATCTCGACTTCCCAATCCTCGTCTTCCTGCACATCCGCCTTGTTCCCCTTCAACTTGTCTATTCTCCCTTTTTGCAAAAACGCAGCGACGTTGAAGGCTAAACTTGATGCGGCGGTTCTCACCGCGCCGTCCGTGTGAAGGAGACATGGAATCACTACCGCCGCCAGCGTTGTCCGTTGTGTTAGAAACACTGTACGTGACAGAGAAGGTGTAGCGAAAGTATTCGAGAGCAGACGGAGAACAGTGAGGAGGTAGTTACGGGGGTTAGATGCGGGGTCGGAACTCTGAATGGCGGTTACGGCGATATCGATGAGGATGGGGATAGGATTAGTAGACGACGGAGTAGAAGCCCATGTGCCGACGCTAGGATCGAGAAGTGCAAGGCGCCATAGGTCAACTAGAGGGAAGAGAGTGGCTGGTGAAAGTATGGATGCGAGGGTAGAAGTTGCCTGGCTCCAGGATGCTAAGACGTTCGGAGTTGCAGATGGCAGGGTTGCGGGCGACTTGCCAGTAAATCGAGCCTTCAAGTAAGGGACTACTATTCCTGAGAGCGTCCGCTTGACGTCTTCTGGAGTCTGCTGCGTAGAAGACCAGGGGGCGGAATCGATAAATGACGAAAGTTTCGTCAACACAGTATCTAGAGCAGGGACTTGAGTGAAAAGGATGGGGTTGAGAGATACCGCTTGGACAGCTGGAAGAGAAAGCGAAGTATGTGGGTGCGCTACATATGTTTAATCAGCATTTGTGACATGATATAAGAACATCCAACATACGTGGGAAGGCTTGAAATAACAGTAGGTCAACTTGCGTTCTCAGTTCATTGGCGTTAGCACCCTTTAACTCATCTAACTGTATAACATCTTTGAATGTGTCACGTTCATTGGTAGCACAGCGCTTACTTTCTTCCCATTCAAGAAAAAGATGAAGGTGGGAGTCGCTCTGATACTCCACTCGCTGGCTAATGCATGTCCCAGACCAACGCCAATGTCAATTTTGGCAAATGCCGCGCCTTTACCATCAGCCTTGATACCCTTCTCTCCTGATAGCCTCTCAAATACCGGCTCAATCATTCTACACGGGCCACAGCCGACATCAGTGAAGAATGCGACCGCAGCACTGTGATTTTTTAGAAAAGAGTGGAATGACGATGGGTTGGTGATGGCATGGATGGGTGCAGTGAGGGTCTGAGTTGCAGAGCTGGGTGTAGGGTTTTGTAATGACTGAGCCTGTGCGGCAACGGCAGATAATATTGACGCTGTCAGCTGAGAATCGGAAGTAGACTCTGTTGCAGGGACTGGTGGTGGGATTGGTGGAGTCGGTGCGCCTGGTGAAGGACGTCGATACATCGCGTCAATCGTCGGACGCAGTGCCGCGCCAAAGGGAGTGGATAGAAAGTCGGTTGGCAAGTCTACCAATTTCGCAAAGTGAGAACGACAAATTGAACTCATTGTTTTTACACACCTTTGATATAATCGGGGATGGTTCCACCTGTTAGGAACCCTACTACGTCATTGGTGAAAGAGTTGCAATTAAAATCTGTGTAGAAGATTGAGTTTCTATACGAAAGGCACAAGATGCGGTAAAACCTAAAAGGTGATACTGAAAGGGTGTTAATCACTTGCTCAAAGCCGCGGTAAATGGTGGCTCGGCTCACTTTATCAGGTGTATAGTGATCCCTCATCTCCACGAGATATTCGTCAAACGTTTCTTCATCTATTGAAGTTTCTCCCATGTCTAAGACTTGTGAAGGGGCCCCGTGCTATCAAAAGAAACGCTCAAGTCAGGCAGCTGGACAGTGGTATATGATAATACGAACATGAGATCGGCCAGGTAACGTTGTACTAATCCCTTGTCCAAAAAACACCTCTCTTCCAAAAACAACTATCGAGGTATGCCTAACATCCATAATAAAGATTAACTCATGGACGGTGGAACGCACATGACGAGATGAACGAACCAGATCCCTTCGATTTGTCTTCCGGTAAGCTGTTGGGAGAGCTGTCGTGCCATTCCATTACTGAGATCGTACACGTAAAGCTTTACTGGAGCAGACATGCGTCTTTGAAGAGAAATATGGATATGAGGCGGGTGAGGACGTGTGTGACGGGCTGAAGTCAATTACAATTTGCGCTGACGCGTATCTTAATTTCATGTGAAGCATGCACGTGATATTATCAAATCACCCTTCAGTCAGGCCGCAGCGAGGACAGAAGATTCGAGTGTATTCGACACTAAAAATCCCGAGCAATGTGCAACGCTTACTTTGGGCCATTGGGCGATGAAAACCGAACACCGCGATACCGGCTTAGAACTATCACTCGAATCCGGGGCAACAATGGTTATTCTGGTCAACTAGCCTCACGTTTAGAAGATTAACGAGCTGTATAGAAGGCAGTACTTGTTACTTGTCAAGCTCCATATTGGGGGAGAACCATTATTGGCCAATTGGACTTGAGCAATTATGTGCTTCAAGCTAATCTAACTAGTCCATTTGATGAAGGTGGGATAGCGAGATTCCTAATGGCACTACGAGGAGGGCTTATAGAAAGTATTCAATTCTTGACCCTATCAATTATAGTCCATCCCGGTTCACCCAAACAAGTCTCGAGAAAGGCTGGCGATATTTCTTAATGTCGAGGCAGTCGGAGACTTTTACTATTCCCGGAGTACCCTAGCCACTCCGCCGCGGCGCCGATGACACAGAAATCCTTGTTCTTTATTTCAAACCTTCTGAAAACTGCCGTACCCCCCCTTGTACTGGAATAATATCATTTTTACATCCCCACAAAACATTCCGCCATCCTCGACAATTATAGCTTAAGAATGGACTGGCCATTTTCAGTCGTGTCGTGGTCGAGATAGCGGATGATACAGAACAACGTGTACAAAGGACTCGATATCGTCTTGAATAATACGTGACCCGGTGGGATCAAAGAGTAACTCGACCGATAGGAATTGCCAGGTGATGTGACCACAGGTGAATCAGCTACAATTGTACCCACTTACCATACGCCCTCTCTGCGTCTCGTGTCAAGCGCAGCAGCCTCGTAGTTGACAATGTCCCAATCATAAAGTAAGCCGCGCCCATAGCTTGCTCGTAGGCATGCCAATGTCTTGTAGAGCGGTCGTTCAAGGGTGAGGCAAATCATTCGTATAACGACCTGTGTACGCGTCCGACACCACCTGCTAAATGTACAATGACTCGTCCAAGAGTATCACTCATCATGGAGAAGTAGGAGCGAGTGATACGCTGTCATGCATCACTACATGGTGGTGAATTTTTAAACTTGTCCATTGAGCATGGATCTCGATTACTGTAATCAGCAGGTGCAGTCTTTCTGATACACTGCTCAGACAAATGAACTGAGGTACATGTTCACCCTTGTCGAGATACAGCAAGCAGCACCAAAATAATGTCCCAACCCACCCCGCAGAAAGGCCACTGCCTTGCAATTGGACGCTTCCTCGTAGTAAGTATACAGACAGGTCTGTGCTTCTCTGTTAGGTCGTGGGTTTCGAAATATGAAGCATGAGGGTTTAAAATGATATCGCTCACGAGTCCCATAAGTCATCGCGTCTCATTATAAGGCTTGATCATGCACGCGCATTTGACTTCGAATGATTTTATACGCCAAGTAATTACAAAGTTCACTGGAGTTCGAACACCAGGAGAACTTCGGAGCACTCATAGTCGAATGCCAACCCGGCGACCAAGGTGATTAATATAAAGTTAGGCCAAATAGCGGTACATTTTAGAGGTGAAGGGTATCTAGAGTCGCACCGGGTAAACACGGGCCGGAGCCAAGGTTGGATACATCTTATACGGGTTACGCCATCACTCTATTTTCGGACAGTAGTTTCCTTGCTGAACACTGTCTGGCAAATAACACGCGCCGTCGATAATCCAGGGGTATTATACTCGGCTTCTAACTCGGCTGGAGTGCTGAGCTGAAGAAAAGCGCGGCTTCTATCATACAGGAACATCTGAGCGCGGTTACCCAATCGTGGCCGTGTTGAACAAAGTCAGTCATTTGGCCATGGTATCTAACTCAGCCCTCATGTCGAATTCACTATCAGTCATGTCTAACACCAGCTTATCTACGGAGCCGGTTACCTTCAGTGGCAGTGAGGCCACGCGAACTTCTGCTATGGAATTCCGTCGCGACTATGCACATGCTATGAGAGGTCAATTCGTGGGTCCCATGCCAACAAGGGATTTTTTGGACGACTTTCGCCCCGCAGGGATTAGTGATATGCCAAAATTTGATAATACCTTCTTCAAAGACCTCAAAGGTATTCAAAGGGAAGCCGATTTGTGTCGCAAATTTGTACGGAAACTATCACTGAATGGCGAGTACTGGCTAATCCGTATGTTTTTAGGCCGGAACTGTAAATTCTGATCTCATTCCTGAGTTTGAGCTGGTCGACTTGTCCGGCACTTTGGATACAGAATCTCCTGTGAAGCTCAGGCCAGACGTCGTAATGTATCCTCAAGGACACGGTACGCAATCAAAGATCCAGTTCGACAAGATGGAACTCCAGTTCGAATTCAAACTAAAGCCTGCCGATCCATTCTGCGATCCTAGTATGCACCATGAATTCGAATCTGATACTAAAGATGGTATATCAGCCCGAGGACACTTAATCGGCCGTGCGACAGAATGGTTCAGACGCCAACACCGCTGTTTTGCATTTACTCTATGGATGGGTGGTTCCTTTGCTCGGTTTATACGATGGGATCGTGCTGGTGCTGTTGTATCCAAAAACTTCAACTATATCGAGGATTCCACTTATTTGCTTGAATTCCTTTGGCGTTTCACTCACCTGGACGCTGCCGATCGTGGATGGGATCCTACAGTACGTGTTGCAACAGAGCAGCAGAAGGAGCTGGCCAAGGAGCACCTAGGGGAACATTACGATGAGAATCAAGATGTTCTAGTGTTTGATGTCACATCCCCCGATGGAGGAGTGCGAAGCTTCATTGGTTCAAAGTCTATGGCATATCCGCATTTGCCAACAGGTCGGGGTACGCGGGCCTATCCGGTCTACGATGAGCAGGAAAAAAGGTTGTGCTTCCTGAAGGATACCTGGCGAGCGGAGAGCATAGAGTCAGAAGCGGCTATTATTGAGTTACTCAATAGCAAGAAGGTCGAATATGTGCCACGTTTCATTTGCGGGGGCGACATATTTGGGCAAACTACGCTCACCGATGAATATATTAACAAACAATCGGGAGACTTGACATCGGAGGGTGAGGGTACATCTTGGAGATGTGGTACAGCGTGGCCGCGTATCACTCGTCGCTGTCACCATCGCATGATTACTGACACTATTGGCCGGCAACTTAATACATTTACCTCATCGAAAGAAATGATGCAGGTCATATCAGATGCGTACACAGGTATGTTCATATGTGCACGATTATTCTGATCCTGAAACACTACTATACAGCTCATCAGAAAGCATATGAAAAATGTTGTGTGATCCATCGTGACATTAGCGCCAATAACATCTTAATCACGCAGGACGGTAGTGGAATGCTCAATGACTGGGATCTTGCCAGACGTGTGACAGAGATGCCATTAGGACCTAGAGACCAGCGCACTGTGAGTAGGCTTAGTTGACCGTGGACTGCTGCTAACCTATATTCTGTCAGGGCACTTGGCAGTTCATGTCATATGGGCTCCTCGGCGATGTGACAAAGCTACACACCATACAAGACGATATCGAGTCTTTTTTTTACGTTGTCCTCTATCACAGTATCCGTTATCTAAACCACAACAGGATCATGAGCGTCGAAGAAATTCTTCGACAAATCTTCGATTATCAAATAATTAGGAGAGACGGCACAAGGCTTGGGGGAGATATGAAATCTCTTTTGATAACAAGCCAAGGCGGGGAACCATCAACTTTCGAAGGGTTTGAGCTCAAAAATACTATTCTCAACAACTGGATCTTCAACACATTGGGCGCTCTGGCACAATGGAAGGCCAATATACGCAATCCGAAGCTGCCCCTTGCTGACCATCTTAAACTTCGCGATCACGACTATTTGGCTAACCAGTTCAAGTCTTACTTGGCCGAGCCAGAGTGGCCCGTACACGAGAGAATTCAGGATTGGATTTCTCAAAAGCCTAACACTAGCGCCGCCGCGATTCCCAGTGTAACAGAAGCAGCGGACTTGGGGAGTACTAGGTCACGCAAACGAGCAACAGCAGATTTTGAGGGGTCCAAGTCAAGCAAGAAGGCTAAAAGAAGTCTTCCCGAGCATGGAGCATGACATGTGTCTTTTCTCGCTATTGACGTCCTATCAACTGGCTGCTACCATTTTACACACCAGCCATATCTTGCCGAACTACGTTCATACGCGTGACAACTGTTCCTGCGCGGCTCTTGTTACCAGGCTACTCCTCCGACCATTTGAAGCGCAGCTTGGGCTATAACTTTATGTACGTTTACCTGTTCACGTTTAGTTGTGCTTGTCCCTTCATACTAGTCCTGTGTACGAAGTCAGACCTCAGATGCTAAATGTCATAATCACTCTGAGAGCGGCTGGCTGGTGAATGATAAGACCAGGTGAGGTAAGTGACACGAGGGATAATTTTACGGACGTGTGCTGGCTCGGCTCTCGTGGTGTTTCAACTTAGACAGTCCTTTGGCTTTGAATGTTCAACTCAGAGTCTCTTATGCTGATTGACTTCTCTAGTACCAACTCATGCGAAGCGCGCTACCATCAGTGTGTGCGAGACCACGCGAACTTCAGCCATCAGAATTGCATGGTGAATAAATTGTACATACTATGAACGGTCAATGGAACGGCCTACGCCGAATTTAAATTATCTAGTAAAATTCTACGGAAACTAACATTTATTTGGTATTCACTGACGAGGATTGCAATTGCAGTCTATCAGAAAAAGCTCATCCTGCCAGTTCAGCTCTAAAGATGCCAGGTACTACATTCCCCTATCAACCTCTGGATTCGTGTGTCTCATCCTTTCTTGTTCTACGGCATCATGAGTGCCGTCCTCTCCTGGAAAGCTGGCTGTAAGAGTGACTGCGACGATTGAGAAGTATGGCACATGGGATTGTTAACGAAAAAGGAACAAGACATGGCCAGGCTAATTTTTCACCCTCTTGCTTGTCTCAGACCCATCCTCCACTGCTGCCCGTTTACGTGACCCAGAACTTTGAAAGCTAGTCGCGTGAGATGAAGACAAAACGCTGAGGCTCCCAGCTGACCTAGTGGTATGCTTAGGAGGAGCGGCCAAATCCTCGATTCTGTCAGCTTTAGGCCATCCTGACTTGGACAAGCAAGTCTTAAACTGTTCAGCAAGATAATTATGGTTGCGAAGCTTCGCGACGGCGAGGGAGTCAACAGGCAGCGTCCTATTGTCTTTGATATGTGTCAGCCACTCGGCTATGGCGCTCATGCAGTCAAAGATCCAGTCATTGAGAATGGTGTTTGTGAGCCGAAAGCCATTGAAAAAGACGGTGTCTTGACCACCAGAAAGTAGAAGCAGCTTTTTTGTATCTCCCCCAAGTATTGTGCCATCCTTGCTAATGATTTGTCGATCAAAGATGTGCTGTAGAATGTCTTCGACGCTCTTGATTTTGTTGTGGTTTAGATAACGAATGCTGTGATAGAGAACGACATAAAAAAAAGACTCGATATCGTCTTGTATGGTGTGCAACTTGTTCGGATTGCCGAGGAGCCCAGATGACATGAACTGCCAAGTCCCCTAATTAAATATAGGTTAGCAACAGTCCAAGATACAGTAGGCCTACTCACCGTACGCTCGTGCTCTCTAGGTCCTAATGGGATGTCCACCATACGTTTGGCAAGATCCCAGTCGTTGAGTATCCCACCACCGTCCTCTGTAATCAAGATGTTATTGGCGCTGATGTCGCGATGGAGGACACCACATTTTTCATATGCTTCCCGATGAGCTGTAAAGTAGTGTTTCAGTATCATAATGGTCGTGCGCATATAAATATACCTGTGTACGCGTCTGATATGACCTGCATCATTTCTTTCGATGAGGTAAATGTATCGAGTTGTCGGCCAACGACGTCAGTAATCATTCGGTGGTGACAGCGACGAGTGATACGCTTCCATCTCCAGGATGCACCTTCATC
>JABCKK010015930.1:0-12913 GCA_018221785.1 Calocybe gangraenosa
ACCACCTTCGCAGGCACGCGCTTTGTTTACTTGTGACAACCCCTTTGTGTTTGATTCGCAGGTTGCACGTTTCTGTCGTTTTCACCAGATCTTTCAAAATCCACCATTGGATGTGATTTTGACACCCTTTTAGCTTTAATGAGCGTGTCATTTCCTTATTTGATTGTGTCACAGGTGACTCACGTGACTTTGTTGAATATGGATGTCTTCTACTGTACGCTCATACCTATCACCTGGTGGACCCTGGATGTACCGGTTATAATTGCTCTGTATGTATCCAAGCTCTTAACAGTGCGCGGATAGTTCAACTTCTTGTTAGATGAACGGTGGCGGCACAGCCGGCTGATGCTCCGCTGCCTCTGGATATTTGGCACAGTTTGAAATGCAGGAATTAATCAGCGCGGGAAACAGTCCCAAGCTGGATTCAAGCTCTCAAACCTATTGGTTTCAAGACTCGGTAAGTACCATAGCTTAGAGTGCTTGCATTTGAGATCTGGGGGATCTCAATACTTCCTATAGGCGGGGGATCTCGTAACCTTCAACCAGCGGATACTTGGCAGTAAGTGATACAACATTGTTGGCTCACAGGCATCTGAGTGTTTTCCAGAAAAAAGAGTGATTTTCCGGGATCTATGTGCTTTGGAGGAACCTTTGTATGGTATGCGTTCATGTTTTTGTTTTCCTGGAATGTGATTCAACCATCAATTAGGTCATCGGATCAGATGGGACCAAATGTACGTATAAGCAGGTTGACTTTCTCTAATTCTCATCCTGACTGTGTGTCCTTAGGCTGGAGCAATTGAAGACCCAAAACCCAATCCAACATTCTCATTGGTTCTCTGGAGTGTGTATACCATTATTCTTTCTTTTACGGACCTCTCTGACATGTCAATTAGATCCAAATCCTCATCCTCCATCCGGCGCGCAATCAGAAACTTTTGTACAGTCCGCCGGTACTTTCACAATCACTGAAATTAAGACCATAGCAACGGATACTCAGTTGGTTACTCAAATAGTTACCATCCCAGCCTCAACTATCACTGGACCCAGCATCTCAGGAACTAAAACCATCACGACAACCAGTATACGACCATCCTTGGTCAGCACAACAGTACAAACCCAAACGCTAGTCTCAACTAAGACGGTGGTTGAAACTGTAATCTCAGACAACCTTGATTGTACCTGTACCAACTACAACAACCATCATCAGTATTGAACAGGTTACACTCACCCTAGATCCCAGCGGCGCGCCAATCAACGCACCTCTCCCAACATTCATATCTGAAGTTTTAGGTATAACGCCAACGTGGAGTACGTTCTTGTTACCCAATACCAGGATATTGCTAATTCTTATTCTACAGCACATGTTATCACCCCACCCCCAGGTGCAACAGATATCACGTTCACAGTGCCACTTACCTCCAGTGTGACATGGTTGTCAATAGTAAAGGTTCCCACCTCTGAAGCAACCAGTAGCCTTGTGAATGGTCCCCCAGGAGCTCATAACATCTGCAACAGCAACAACTTCTTTTTTGTTCACGTTGATGTGTCAGGGTACGATCCTGACCATAGAACCACTGAATACCTCACAAGAATTGCTATCACGTGACCTTGACACCAAATGGTTGCTGCACTTCTGGATCAACAAACTGGTTGAGCTATAAAGTTACATCTCACGAATTGTACTCATGTGATATCCCGAATCTAACATTTGGAGCACGACTATTGGGATCTAACTTAAGCTGTGGTCTTGGAAGCGTATTGTACCATATACCGTCCAGTTCTCACCCACTCTCTGACCCTTTATCAACTGACTACTCCCCTGCTCGCTTTACTTACACCCAGACTCTTCAGGATCTGAACCCTATGGACTAGAATGTTGTTACGCCGTGTTTGGTCCGAAGACCCTACTCATTGCCACGTATATCCTCTAAGTACTTAGCTATACCTACATCCTATTCCAGGGCCACATAATACTGTACTATATATATACTTCACTAGATAAATAGATACCCACTTACTTTACACCCCCCCTCAGTCTTTACCCCAGAATTATCACTGGTTCTCTGTCCATTGTCCGGGTCCGCTCTCTCTCATCATCCTCACATCTCTTATCGTCTCATCAAATAAAAGTTCTCCACCCTACAAATCGTCTATTCAGGAACAGGCTATTTGTTCATTGTTCTACCAGTTGTCAATTGACTTAGCGATTGTGCACCGAATCGTTCAGTCAGGGTTATCTTTACACGCCATGCGTGTCATAGTGTGTTTCGTTCTCTCAAGTCCCCTGCTCTCTCTTTTGATTGAGTCTCCTATCGGCTCACACCCCGCACTCGCATCCCCTTCACAGATTGTGATTTGTCTCTTACAGCATCCTTAGTGTTTGTCCGCAGGATACACTATCTGTCATCTTTCATTGTCCGTGGGCTAATAGATCCCTGCAATCCTCCAGAGGTTGGAGTCAGAGGAGGTATTACGCCTAAACCTGTCAAACCTCCAGGCTGGACTGGGTTGTGGGCGGATCCATTCCCATTGCCTACATTCCCACCCACAGGCTCCGACCCAACTGGCACTAATACAGAAATGACAAGTACATTGACAACATCGCCTGGCGAATGTACACCGACTGGTTATGACTTCCCTCCTGAGAATCCCAATTGGGAAAATGATGGCACAGACCCAGATAGACGACGCTCGGTGGCTGGTAATACCAAGAAACTTGTGTCTTCAACAGCTCGCACCTGACCAACCATATCGCACATCGATCTCACATTCTCGAGAAGCGGGTCAACTCAAGGCGTAAGTAACATTATACGACTCTTGTGCAGATGTGTGTTGACATGGTCTGTGTTTGCTTGACAGATATAGAAGTTCAGGGATGTGGTACCCGTGCTAAAGTTACTTCCGCTTCATTTGTTGGCCTTACACGCGGCAAATACTACCATGTACCTCGAGGAAGCAACACTGATAATTAGATCCTGAGCCCAACATTGGTAAATAATAGGCCTGCTACTTACAGCTCGTGAGTCTCTCCTAAATCGTGTTGTTCGCTACAATGCTCTGACCCAATTTGCTACTCATAGAGGAACATGTCTTTGAGTGAGTGATTAAGAAGTAGACCCTTGATTTAGCTAGCTGATGGCAGGAAAGATTAGGGTATCTTGGACAATTCTTCCGCAAGCCTCCTATGAATCTGGCGGATGCACAATGCGACTGGTATGACCATATGTGCTTTGAAAGATCAAACCTGACCGATCCATTCATATAGGATTATAAGTAACTTTTTTGATGCAGTCAGTTTTGGTGGAAATACTATTGCGCAGGCTGTCTTGGCTCAGATCGATACTGTACGTACGCATACCATGAAGCATACAGTGACTCACAACAGATAATACTCTAGACTGATAACATGGTCTCGGTTGACACTCCGATGAACCAAGGTCAGATTCTTTTTCTTTGTTACATTAACAAGGAGCTGACATACGATTGCAGCCAAATCCAACATTGTCAATCTAAACGAGGGAATCCCACGAGGCGACAAAATAGCGAGCCTGTCAAATTTCGTGACAGATTGGTGCTCTAACGAAGAGAGGCACGATCGCAGAGACAGAGCGTAGTCTTTGTGACAGCGTGTGACAGTCAGGGCGGTCACAGCTCTCTTCCTCCTGCACTCATCCCGTGCAGTCCGCCGTGACTGTTGCCCATCCCCCGCGCTCCTTTCCTTTTCCCCACCCTCCACTCCCTTTTCGCCATCTGCACTACATTTAGTCCGCGCAGGTCGTGACTGATCCGCAACTCCTACAGGACCGCGTCACGGGCGCTGTGCCCCACCCGCCCGTAACGCGGCTCCCCTGTGCCCCAGGATCAGCACCCTGTCGGGCTGGAAAGCCTATCGGGCTTTCGCCCACACTTCCTCTCATATCTTCTCCCCAGGTCTCTACTCCCCCTCTTGCTATCACGACCACTATTGGAAACAGCGTACACAAAGACTGTAACACCATACTCAATCTAGAGTGGTATTTCAGCAACTTTGCCTTTTTTGGAAGTTGTATGTGCTTCGAACTATGAGCTGCTGCTTCCACCCTTGCTTACAATATATATCCTGTTCAGACCTCGATGAAACAAAGGATATATTCCAGGCAGTTGCCCATAAGATCGAGCTCATCCTAGCTCAGATAACTCCAGACGAGCTTGTCCACGAGGACCAGAATATACCGTCCATGTTTGACGAATGACTCGAGAACACGTTACAAAGATATCACGTTGAGTAAGTAACAACCAGTGTGACGCTCCGAGAAGTATACTCACAAACCGTCGGGCAGAGAGAGGGCCAATCTTGGTAGGAACGCTTACCTTAGTAAAATGAGAGAGAGAGCATTAGCTGTTTCATCTCAACCTCCTGGCATTCCTTCTTTCTTTCCACTTGCCTTTGCTGGTTTTGTACGTTGTTTTCCATTCCATCCGAGCCAGATTAGCAACTAATGTACGCAAAGTACCGCCCAACCTCTTTTGACTATACGGTGAGCGCTCTCATACATCATGGGGTAAAATCGTCTCAATCTGTCCACAAAAGCAACTACTTCCGCCGAGGATCTCACTCCCTAATTGCAATGTCCCAAGTGTAACAGGAAGTCTCTCTTCTGGCGATGACTCGTTAGTCAGACCAGGTTTTAGGATCTTGGGAGCTGGCAGCCTTGTACGTTCAAAAAAAAAAAATCTCTCTCCCGACGTCTCATTCTCTGAAAAACGATACGCCTATTTTTATTTTTTTCCAGGAGAAATATGGGATAGGCACCGGGTCATTCTACACAATCGGTAATCATTTCCAGGGTGAAAGCCTTCAAACCCAGGCCGCAGGATGCACAGGAACCTACCGTATAATCGATAGTCCACCTATAGGTCAAAACGACTTGCTACTTGATTTCGACTGTGGGGGTGACACAGGAAATCGTACCGCACCCGTTTCGTTCTACATGAACGACGTCGAGCTCAAATGTATTGGCATACAGCTCAGGACGGCGACTACTGAGACGTATGAGTTCATCTGTGGTCCTCCACCTGATTCTACTCGTCCGGACTCGGTGATATCATGTGGGATCAAGTGGCAGCCTGGGACTGGGGGAAGAAATGTTGGTTACCTCGACAAAGGTTGGAAATTCATACCTCAATACATGTAGTGGGGGGTGTTTAGATGAGTGCATAGAAGCGTCGGAATCTTTACTTATTTTAAAGCCAAAACACTGGCAAAATATCTATTACTAGCCAATTGCGATAAATATAAGAGTCAATCCAGTCTGAAAATTTGACCTCGATTAGTTCAATTCCATTGGGGTCGGTTAGTGGTGAAACCGTGAAGTCCGCGTGTTCAACTTTTTTGGCTATCCAGCCCTTGGTAGAAAATCACTGAAACTGATGCCTAATCCACGAGCATTAACTTCCTGATCAACAACACTAGATAAGGGTAGCAACAATTTTCATTTCGGACAACTAGATATGCTATAATGAAGCAAATATCTATTGAAAAAAAGCCACTCCTGCTCACACAAGCGAATCGAAACTGTGACTATAAAAGTAATCAGTACGAGTAATAAACACAATCGAAATTTAAAAAAATGGTGGGTCAAAAAGTCAGAGAAGCCAGTATTTTCAACTGCCATACTTTGCAAGAGACGACTAACCCGGCCAACTTGCCCAGCCCCAGAACGGGGCCAGACGAAGATGGGAAGGGGTTTATGAAGTTTCAAACAGTGAGTCTAGCAATCAACGAATGGATGAACTTGTTTTCGTCCTCGGAGACGGTGGAGATGAGAGCGAGGGAGTAGATACGAGGGTAGGCGGGAGATTCAATAACTAGAATATCGACTCACCCCTTCCTAGAGCACTAACCCGAAAGTAAAACAAGTGAAGGCCCTATAAAAAAGGAAAAACACGTATGAGCAAAAAAGGAAGCTAAAACTCGTGACGCGATCCAAGACAATCAGAAAGTTTTTTTTTTTGGTATAAGTTGTTGTCCACAAGAGGCTTTAACTCTCTTTCGGAAGCAGAACTGTAAGTTAACATCATACAATGCCACATTGGCTCCGACATTACGCTGTCGTTTTATATATGTGGTTCGAGGAAGTCGGAAGAACTCACCGAGACAGTGCTCGTATCTAGAGGAAAAGAACCATCAGCTACTTATTACGAAAACGATGAGCTTATAAGCAACTGTGCAACTCCGCATTGAAGCGGAGCTTCAAAATATTCAAAGCGGATTTTTTTTTCTCTCAACTCAAAAAAAAACACTGGAGCTTACCCTCGTACTGACGTGAGTATAGTCCCTTATCATCTCGTAGCGACCTTTGATGATACCATTCCATATCTCGAGTCGGTGACGTTCATTCGAACTTCCATGATCCTTACTCGCAACATGCATCACCAACTGAGCCAATTGGCATTTTCCCTCTTTTTTTCCCTCCTCATCTCACGCTTTTTGGGCAGTATCTAATCAATGTTTCCCGTAGATGCCAAAAGAGTAAGTAAACCCCCTCCGTTCATACGTCAGCCATCCACAAATCAGTTAATAACGCGGGGGAGTACTGGCTGGGTGTAAAGATCTATCCAGGTAAGCTTTCACTCTTCATTTTAACCCAGTTTTTCCCCTTCACTACAATGATGAGTAATACCAAACGACAAGCATATGTCCGACCGTACATGACGGACAAATTTTCCTGTTTGCGTCTGAGCCTTTTTTTTTTCCTTCTTTCTTTCAAGCCCTTCACTCGCTGCTTTCACGAGTGATGAACTGACACTTTCCTTTTTCCAGGTTTATCGGCTCTCCAGGTTTTTCTAACACCAGTGTTTGTAGTATCGCCTCATCGGTGTGGTATATACCAGTAACAATCTCATGTGCCGTACATCGATGTTAATGCCGCGCTGTAAACTTGATCGCCCAAAAAAAGATAGCCTGCTGTTCGGCTTCATGAGAAAAAAAAAGAAATTCGAAATAAATATTTTCTAGCTACGGAGAACAAGTACTTAGACTACACAAACACAAGCACATTGCCTTGGGGGTATGGAGCAACAGGGGATCTAAAGATTGATTGCAAACATGTAGGTATCCATGACAGTTATAATAAGCGCAAAGAAAATTCTACAATATGAAGGTTGGGGTGGGGTGGGGTATTAATGGGAATCACGGCAATATATTCCAAGAGAGCCTGGCCTTGGTATATTAGGAGACCTAAATGGGAACGAATCCACCAAACTGGGTTCGTCTGCGATGATCGAAGACGAAAATGTCGATGGGCCTGGAGAAGTTAATGTTGTTCTTGGTCTTCCAAACGAGTGGGCCCGTCCTTGAGACTGGGGTTGCAGACTCTTCCCTAAAAAATGCTCGTCTGATTCCAAATCAGACCCAGCTGTAACCACGACGGTATTGTTTCCCGGAAGGTAGAGCCCATTCGGTGAATTGGCGAATAAACCTTTGATGGGTGAACGGGCGTGGAAGGATTTATACTTTTTGAAAATGGATCGTAGTGCTGAAGTTGACGTAGAAGAGGATGAGGTCGGGGAAGTCGAGGATACAGGGACAGGAATAGGAAGAGGTACGGGGAAGGAAGAGGACGGAGGAAGTTTAGGTGACACCAATCCCCCTGACGACGTCTTTGCAACCAAAGCTATCCGCGGAGATGATGCCAGATTAGGGGAAGAGAAACAAGACCGCGAACGTAGTCGGGGGCGCGGACGCGATGCAACCGACGCGCGAATGGTTTCTTGAGGCGAAAATGAAGCAAGATCAGCGTTGGTGAGGATCACGAAAGCACGAGTGGGGGATCCTGGTCCTTTTGTTTGACTCGAGCATGAGTCCTCCCTCGCCTGAGATGACGACGACGGAAGGTGCCACGAGAGGCCATCCAGATCGCTGAACTCTGCCTTGACAGAAGTAAAGGAGTGTAACAGCGTCTGGCGCTGTTCCTGTGAGTTTCCCATTAGATAACCCTGCAAGATTCCCGACAAGATGGATGTCAAATCAAGTCAAGTTACCTCTGTCATTTTCAACGCCTCTGCATCTTCCCTACGCTGCTCGATCTCGATCTCGAGTAACCGTTTTTTTCTTTGAGCAGCACGAGAAGATAGGAGGAGATCGTTATTGTTGGAATTGGTGCCAGGATTGGTACGGTCATGATGAATAGGCAGGGTCATAATAAATCTAAAGTTGTTTGCGGGGAGGCAATTAATAGGAGAGAGTTATAATAAAATAACGTTCAAACTCCGTCTAGCCTAAGACTTGTCACGTGTCTCTGTGATTAGAGTCTTTATGTGTTCCTTCACTCTGTCCTGCCAATCATCCCAACACAGCGCAAACAACACATTGTCAACTCCACGCCCAGTCCCCCTCTCCTCACCACACCGCTTCCCAACCGTAGCATCAACAGGCAGACACCAAACCCACCTCGTAACCCCCTCCTTCCTAAATCCAAACCTCTCAGCCGCTCTAATGCTCGCCTCGTTATCTGGCTCGGCCGTCCACACCACACGCCGGAACCCAAGTCCTCCTTGCGATGGTACGTCTAGGAGGTACTTCAATACAGCACCCACCGCATTTGTAGCAACGAACGTCCGCTGATACTCTGGAAAAACCACGACAAATCCCACCGTCCCCACTCTATGCTGTGCCGAACAAAACAACACCCCAACAACCCCAGCCAGCCGCTCTCCCACCTCACACTCCTCCCCCTTTGTGTTATCCATCACAGCGAACAAAACACAGCTCGGATCCGCATAAATGACGTTTTGGAAAAAGGAAACAAAGGCGGGATAGTCAGGGAAGGAGACCGGGAGGTATTTGCCTAGTTCGGGGCCAGAGGATTTGTAAATGGAGTGAAAGGCCTTGCCGTGCGTTTCGAGTGTGAAGGGTGTCAATCGGACTCGAGGGGTAGAAAGAGAGGATGGGAGAGGAAAACTAAAGTTGTGTTGTTTGCTACAGTCGTCGGGGAACAATGGCCCTCTATAGTTGTTCATGCTGACCTAGAAGATAGAACGATATCACGCTTTACACCACTTATCATCTACTGTAGCTCGGTCGGGGTCAATAGTGGGCCTAGCCCTCAAGTCGGACCTCGCGTCAGTCAACTCCACCCCAACATCCTTGTGCTTCTTGGGTCGCCTCGAGGGGAAGAGGGAGAAGGGACATCAAGCAGGTACTTGAGAACGAGGCCAACAGCGTTCGACGAAACGAACGTGCGCTGGTACTCTGGGAAAACGATGACTGGGCCGATCTCTGCAGACATGTTTTGGGGTGAAGTGTGGATGATGCCGATGATGCCTGCGAGGCGGTCGCTGATGGGCTTAGTGCTATCTTTTGTCTTGTCGATGATGGCGAGTATGATACATCCCGGATCTGATTTTATGTATCCTTGAATGAAGGATACGATGGACTGGTAATCAGGGAAAGAGATGGGGAGGTATTGGCCAATCTCGGGACTTGCAGATTTGTAGATGGAATAGAAGGCTTCTCCGTGTACGTCCAGTACGAAGGGTGTCAGCTGAAGTCGGGGTGTATCAAAATAGGAAGGGAGTGCCACATTGAAGTTGTATTCTTGACTGCAGTCGTCATCAGAGAAGGACATTTTTATGAGCGTAGATTAGATCGGATAATTTTAAGTTTGTTAAAGTAATACGCATTGATCACATGACTCGATTTAATCTTTCTCTTTCACAATGAAATCCATGACGAGGACGAGAAAGTCAACTTATAAACTTCCGCCAACGACGATCACGGATACGCTAGTATCTCAAGAATCAAGAAGAAACAAGGTTTGAAAACCTTGTATTATGTAACACATCGTTTAACGTCGACGCCAGGCTTTGGAGGAACAAAAACGAGTGCGATTAATTAAATATCCACCCCATCATTTCTATTTACTAATCTTTCTTGTAGCGCCGAGCTTCCAAGTTCGAATCAGCTCGTCACCTCGATCAATTCGCGGATCTCAACTTGGGTTTGGATGGCGACGAAGATGACGAAGACGACGACGAAGAAGCCAATGTTGTTCTCACCGTCGTCGCACCAACCAAGAAAAAGAAAAAGAAGAAATCAAAAAAATCAAAATCCAGATGGGCAGATAAGTGCATGTACGCAGAGCTCCTTGAAATCTCATCAGACGATCGGAACGACGACTACAATAACAATAACGACGGACTACCGGCTGATCTGGAAACTGCCTGGGTTGCAGTAGGTCCTGTACCTCGTGGAAAGAGATGTATGGCTATCACTCAAGCTCCAGGTTCCGGTCAGTTCAATAATACAATTCGATACATCAACTGCTAACACACATAAAAATGTAGTACCCAACACCACCATCCGATCTCGCCTCCTAGGCAAAGTCCTCCTCCGCAAGTTTCCCTCCACCTTACCACCCCTCACCATCCTAGACTGCATCCTCGACGCCAACTGGACCAGGAACGGTATATTGCATGTATTGGACGTCGTCAGGTGGAAAGGTCACGATTTGGCTCCTTGCGATACTTCGTTCCGGTGAGTTGGTTCGTTACCCCATGATATCCATCCATTATATAACCGAAACAGTTTCTGGTGGCGCGATACACGACTCGCAGAGCTCTCACATACCCCACCTCCCATCACCACTACCCCTCCCCTCCCAATCCAACCAGACCAAATTCAACCACACCACTACCGCTTCCCATACCCAAACACATTTATACCAGTCCCATACCACACAAACACCACCTACTATTCCCTCCTATCTCACGTCCTACCCACCACACGTGCACCAAGATACATCTCCCTTGATCTACCCCTCACAACACCACCAACGACGGTGGTCGCCGAAGAAACGATGGACATTGATTTCTCAACTGGTAAAACGACAGCAGCGACAACAACAACGAAAGTGACGTCCCGGATGGACTCGGATGGATTGTTGTTGTACGTCAAAGAAGCTAGCTACGAAGCCGGAACTAGTCCTTTGAGTAGTTGGGTTCCTCTTCATCGTCTCAGTAGATCTGGTGAACAGCAAGAACCAGAACCAAGAGGAACTGAAGAGGGAGAGTCACCTTTGGACATGTTCGAAAGGCTTGTACGGAACAGAGTCGAAAACGGAATCAGCGAGGCAGACCAGGGCATGGAGGTAGGGTAGGGTAGGGTAGAAGCTGACAGTCAAGTTTTCATGAATGTATTATTATTTTCAATTTTGGTAATGTAATTGTATAAAAACCCAAATGTAGCTTGTTGCTCTGGACCACAATTGAGGCGTTTTCAGACGGCGGACACCCTCCGCACGAAAACCTCAGGGAGGAAAACCTGTCTCAGACAAACCTTTGTATTGTCCGTAGCATAAGCGTATGAAGCAGGTCTGCCGTACTACCATCTTCAGCCATCACCCTCGTCTCCTCCCGCTCCTCTTGTATCAGCCGCATTTGCTTAGCGGCGCCAGACGCATTTGCAACACGTGCACATGCCGCACGCAGAGCCATCAGCCTCGGATCAGGTAACGCAGGTGGTGCGACACCTTTAACCTTGCATCTTTCCAGTACACCAGAGTCAACCTGGAACGTGACCTTCGAGGGTAAACCGCGGAGAAGAACATCATCGGGAGCACCTAGGGTGTAAGTGTTGGGCTGGAAATGGATGAGTAAGACAGAAGATACAACAGGCGGATACTACATGGACCTCACTTCATGGGGAACTGGTTCAAGCCACAAGTAAAACCCATCAAAGAAAATATGCAAATCCACGCCCAAGGTAAGAATATTAGAGAGATTGTTCATGTCGCCACCAAGGAGATCCCTGACCAGGTCTTCAAGTCCGAACATGTCTAAGATTGCAAATGCAGTCGCGGCATAACCACAGTTCTTCAGTTAGGTAGGTTAGAGATGTTATTGGCATAGAACAGTGGACTTCACCTTGTCGCTGTCCTGTGCTGGCTCTGAGAACAAATGTGCACATTGTGTAGGTCGTATACGAGTTCCTTCAGCGTATCCTTTTTTTAGGAGCTCTGGGTACTTTGTATATGTAGAGGCATCGTAAGCACCCGAGATCATACATTTATAACCATCACGGAGGAGAGCCTGGAAGAAAGATAGGACATTCAAACCAAGCCAACATCCATTCTGGCGACACATACACGATTTTTAGCATCCCACTTCGTTACTATGGCCTCGCCCATCTCTTCGATTATCTTCTCCCTGGTCTCATCAAAAGATTCATATTGCTCCGACCTGGGTGTACACCCTGCTTCAGAGGAACCTGTGCCTTTGTGTACGTGCAATAGAATGTCAATTAGTTTTTTAAAGTTCCACTCACAAACCCGTAATAACTGATTGCGATATCCAAGTCCCAGTCTGTACACTTTCTCAAATTGAGCCTGGTCGTCTCCTGGCCCCGCCTCAAGCATAACACCTTCGTCAACATCCAATCGACAAGAAGCAATCGCATCAACAAGACAACGATACGGGGTTAGTCCATATGCATGGTTACTATGCTTCCAGAAGTCAACCAAAAAGTGGCCCAGTACGCGTGTAGCAATGAGATTGTCCTGATACTGAGGAGCTTTTGCATTCAAAGCTGCCCCCTCTGCAGCCAACAGAAACAACCACTGATCGGCACCACGGTGGTCGAGATTGATGGCTTTTGGTAATGGTTGAGGTTCAAAAGAGTTCGTGAGGGAAGACATAATTCAGTCACAATAGACCCATTTATCACGTGGTTAAATCAGTCGCGTTAAGTGATTACATAATATTCCTTGGGACGTATGTACTGTACTCGTACGTGCGATATCAATCAATACTAACAGCGTCATCGTTGGAGGAAGAAGTTTCTTGAGACGCGAGAATGTTGTAAGTTGCGATGATTCAACACGTAAAAAAGCATAGGATACGTAGGTATGTAAGATCAATACACCGAAAAAAA